>OY720453.1:4404228-4556728 GCA_963082715.1 Harpalus rubripes | reverse complement strand
TAAGTAACCAAAATTATCAGGAACCGCATTTCAAAATTGAACCGCGATCCTGAAATTATGTTTTGGTTATATTACAGAACGCATAACCAAAACCTTGGTCACCCCGGTTAAGTTACGGAATATACTATTAAAATGGAATGTCCTAACTTAGTCGGAACAATGTAAATTTTTGAAAGACAAGCATGTTGCATCCAGCCGTATCGCAAACGCTTCTAGTCATTGCAAATGAGAGACGATAAAAGATTATTGTACATACTTTAAGTCACACCAATTTCTAGTGTCACATAAATAATTCCTGTAAATGCAAATATTTCATGAACTATGTCATAGTTTCATGACATTACCCCTCCGTAGAAAATATGTCTTTTCTTTTTCAGCTGACGTGGTCCTATGCACCTTACCCCTAGGGGTCCTTAAACTCGCCACCGCCCCATCTAGCACCCAACAGAACACCGTTCAGTTCCTCCCCCCTCTTCCAGACTGGAAAGCCCAAGCCATCCAACGCCTAGGGTTCGGGAACCTTAACAAGGTTGTTCTATGCTTCGAGAAGATCTTCTGGAACCCTAACGCCAATCTATTTGGCCATGTGGGAAGTACAACAGCTAGCAGAGGGGAGCTGTTCTTGTTCTGGAACCTTTATAAGGCTCCGGTGTTGTTAGCTTTGGTGGCAGGAGAGGCAGCAGCCATAATGGAAAACGTGTCGGATGACGTCATAGTAGGGAGATGCATAGCTGTCTTAAAAGGAATTTTTGGAAATACTGGAGTACCTCAACCCAAGGAAACTGTGGTAAGAAGTGTTTCTTTTGTTATTTAGCAACACTGAAAAAAAAGGTTGCTTCTAGTAGAGAAAAAGGTACTCTAATATTGTGACAAGGAAAATATTTCCTGAGGAAATAAAAAATTATTTCTATTGATTTTTAACTGTTTCAGAAACTAAAATTTCTAATTAATTAGTAAAATTATTTACTAACGCTCTGAAATAATATCTGATAAGAACTGAATAGAAATCGCTATTTCAGTGAAATTTTTTACTGAAATAAATATCACAAATTCTAATTCAAATAAAACTTATTCTTAAAATAGCAAACACATTTACTATTTTAATGAATTTATTCAAATTATTAGGATTAAATTTATTTCTAGTACAGAAATTTTTTATATGGTTCCAATAATGGATGTATACATATGGAATGAGAAATAAATAAATTCATAGTGAATAAAGAATTTATTTATAACAAAAACCTACATCGTTTATTATGTTACAAATCTTGTATTTGAGTAGTGGATCGTGTTAGTTGTGTTTCTTTGGAGCTCCGCAAAATTCAAAATTTTAGTGGTATCTAAACATATATCTTATACCAAAGTTATATCAGTGTAAAGAGTTTAATGCAAAGTGTGAAATTTTTAAGTGATGAAAGTGTTCTCCTGCTCTACATTTAATAAAATAGACATTTTGAAGCCAAATCTACTCTGAACAGTGGTGATTGTGCGACAAGCAGTAGAGTATTTTAATTAATCTGATCCCCGCACGTTGTCAGTGGCCAAGCAACGAGTTTTGTTTCTTTCTCTTTTTTTAAACAAAACATAAACTAACTGCCTATTCAACTTATAAGCTACAATGGTTGTATATGTTTGCAATTGTTGTAATGAAGAAATCGATCAGAGTAAAGTGATAAATTGTAGTATTTGTAAAAAGACATTTCTGCATACCTGTGTCGGAATTTCTAAAACTGCAGCAAAATTAATTCAAAGCGAGGAATCCATCTCATGGAACTGCAGCAGTTGTAAAACATTTAATAACGTTCTAAATACTCTGTGCGAAACTGTATTAAAACTTCAAAATGAAATAGATCACTTAAAAGCTCTCAAAAATAATATTTCTGTCCCTGAATCAGAGGTCGCGTTCAATCTTGAGGATGTAATATCGGAGATTACAGAGCGTGAAAAAAGAAAAAACAATATTGTTATTTTCGGACTAAACGAAATTAATTCGGAAATAGATAAATCCACTCGTATAATTCAAGAAAATAATACTGTTAAAGAAATAATTAAAGCTGTGCATAAAGATATAGATCTATCTAACATAAAACACCACCGTATCGGTAAATATAATGAAGAACGGTCACGGCCTATAAAAGTTTACCTTGATAACGCAAACACTGTATTAAACATTATTCGCAATACTAAAGAACTTAAGAACATTCCTAAATTTACTAAAATTAACATATCCTTTGACCGTACTAGAAAACAAATCGATTACTATAAAAGCGTGAAAAATGAACTAAACACTCGAATTAATAACGGCGAAAAAAGTATTACAATTAAATATATCAATAATGTACCAAAAATTGTGTCTTTAAACGATTAGTGCCCAACAGTGAAAAAACTATAAGTCTGTATTATCAGAACGTTAGAGGTGTCAATACAAAAACAAACTCAATTTCGTGCGGTACATCTGACTGTGAATACGATATTTACTGTTTCACCGAATCCTGGTTGCATGAAAGTTTCAACAGCAGCGAACTGTTCTCAAATAAATACCTAGTCCTTCGATGTGATCGTCGTCTCGAACAACTACATCTTACTCGAGGTGGAGGAGTGCTCATTGCTATAAGAAACGAACTAAGGCCAGTAACTCTAAATCTAGATTTATTAACTAATACCATAGATTGTATCGACATTGTAGGTTGTCAATTTATTTTGAATCATTGTTGTGTAAATATTTTAGTCCTGTATATACCACCTAATATTAATAGTACCGAATTTGAATTGTTTTTTGAAATACTCAGTGAGCTATACATTTTTAATAATTGTATTATAATAGGTGATTTTAATATAACTTCCTTCAATGATCCATATTCAAACGATTTTAAAAGTATTTCATGCAAACAATTTCTCAGTTTTACAAACTTACATCAAGCCAACTTCGTTACAAATGTAAATAACAGACTACTGGATTTAGTCATGCATAGTTTCGAGCCAAACAACGTAAAATTACTAAAATGTGACTTTGAAATAGTAAAAGCAGATAAACACCACCCTCCACTTGAATAATATATATCAATGAGAGCAAATAAAACAAATAATTTTCCCACAGCCGCGAACAATCGTTACAACTTTAAGAAATGTAATTTTCCTGTTTTATATTCAGATTTATTAAACTTGGAGTGGTCTAGTGTATTAAAACATAATAATGTAAATGAGGCACTAAATGATTTTTATAACATTATTAATGATTGCTTGATGAAAAGTGTACCACAATATAAAATAAAAACAAATAAAAAATCATTTCCTCACTGGTTTTCATCGGAGATAATAAACTTAATCAAAAATAAGGAACATTATCGCAAAAAATTTTTGAAATCGAATAATGATGACGAGCTAAAAGAATTTCAAAGATTAAGAAAACTAATCAAACTTAAAATTAAAACTGCATATTTAGATTACATTAAAAAATCTGAAGAGAGTATTAATACAGACCCAAAACAGTTTTGGTCATTTGTTCAAAATAAAAAACAAGCATCAAGAATTCCAAACTCTGTAATACACAATAATACTACTCTAAATAAACCTCAAGATATTGTAGAAGCATTTAGCTCATATTTCAAAAGTGTTTACTCAGACTCATTACCTAACAATCTTACTACACCTATTTTAAGCAACCAAACAAATAATAATATGTCACTAAACAAAATCACTGAAGATGATTTAATTAAAGCTGCCAAAAAATTAAAAAATAAATCCACAGCTGGAACTGATCAGATTCCAGCTTATCTCGTTAAAGATTGTTTATACGCTTTTATTGAGCCACTACTTCATATATATAATCTAATTTTACTTAATTCTGAATTCCCTCAACAATGGAAAACAGCAAGGATATGTCCTATTTTCAAGAAAGGAGACTGTTCCATGATAACAAATTATAGACCTATTTCTATCTTATGTAATTTCTCAAAACTTTTTGAAATAATTCTACATAACTTTTTATATAACTCATTACGAGCATATATTTCAACAAGTCAACATGGGTTCATGGAAAAACGCTCAACAATATCGAATCTAGCGACTTTCTCTCAATTCGCCCATGAAACACTCGACAAGGGTGGTCAAGTGGATTGTATATACACAGATATACAGAAAGCTTTTGATCAAATAGACTTTTATATCTTACTCAATAAACTAGATAAATATGGTATTTGTAAAAATATGACTGAATTAATTAAATCCTATCTAACAAATAGATTTCAATACGTCTCTCATAACGGTTTTAACTCCATTCCTTTCAAGGTCATGTCCGGGGTGCCGCAAGGATCAAATCTTGCTCCATTATTCTTTGCGATATTCATAAATGATCTTTGTTTCGAATTAAAATCACAAGTTTTACTTTTTGCCGATGACCTGAAAATCTATTACGAAATTAAATCTTATTCTGATTGTTCTGTTCTTCAAAATGACTTGAATTCAATTTATACTTGGTGCTCAAGAAATAATCTATTCCTCAATATTAATAAATGTCTAGTAGTAACCTATACCAGGAAGCATAATTCAATCACATTCAACTATAATATTGGTAATGATTTTTTGCATAGAGAAAATACAATTAAAGATCTTGGTATTCTTTTTGACAAACAACTCACATTCTCTCCGCACATTTCGAACACAATAAATATGGCCATAAAAACATTAGGATTCATTATTAGAAATACCAGAGACTTTACAAATATCGATTCCGTAATAATACTGTATGAAAGTTACGTAAGATCAAAACTTGAATATGGATCAGTTATATGGTATCCTAACTATGATAAACAAAAATCTGAATTAGAAAAAGTTCAAAGGAAATTCCTGAAATATATACATTTAAAGGCATATAAGGCATATCCAAACCGTGGCACAAACCACAACCAACTGCTTAAAAAATTCAATTTTCAGTCATTAGACTCTAGAAGGATAAAAAATACTATAATGTACTTGTTCAAATTATTGAACAATATTATAGATTGTCCGCTGTTACTGAATAAAATAAATTTTCTTGTTCCGAGGATAAACTCTCGGTCTTCTATTACCTTCTACAATTCACCTTGCGAGACAAATTTATTAAAAAAATCTCCAATCTATACTATGTGCAATAATTTCAACAATTTGGAATTAAAGATTGATATTTTCAATATCACACTGTATACACTTTGTACTTCTTTAAACGAATATTTTACTACATGAATTAGAAATATTCAGATGTTATGTTTATAAACATTGCTATATAATAATTATGATACCAACCTTAAAATCTACTACTCCGTAATCAAATTTCTATATGTTCTTTTTTTTGTATTTTGTCCTGTAATTGGTACTATTTACTGTTGGGCAATAAACGATTATTATTATTATTATTATTATTATTATTATTATTATTATTATTATTATTATTATTATTATTATTAAATCTGAGTAAAAAAACAATAATAAATTATAAACAAACCGAGAAACAAACCTTCAAAGTGTTTTATTATTTCTTCAAAATTCATTCCTTAAAATTTTCTTATTGTCAGAAAACAATAGTTGCTACAATTTTTTCATCAATTTCTCTGCCATTTGCCAGTATTGCATAAAATTTCTTCCAAATTGGTGTGTCCGAGGTTTTGGTTTCCCCTTGTTGCCTTGTTAGTAAATTTCTCTGCTACAATAAATGTGTATGTATGATATTAAATAATGTATACTACATACATAGGTATTTAATATTACTTACATTACACAAGAGGCAGCATCTTTCGTTTATAACAAATAACTCAACACAAACTTACTTCAACTGTTTACAAACGAGGCGCAAGTTGCTTATGACTTACGACGCCATAGCTTTAAGGTGCAATCTTTACTATTATAGAATATTTATTCGCTGTCATAAAAAAATATTAGTAAATGTAATATTAATTTTTCTAAACTAAATAAATGTATACTCTAATTATTTTGTTAAGTTTATATTGTAAAATAGAGAACTTAATTTTTAAAACAGTAATCAATATTTGTAATTCAGTAAAGTGGAAAATAATTTTTTCTAAATTAGAATATTATTCGTTAAAAATAAAAATTTGTTCTCATACAAATCTGCATCCACTGAGGCAAAGAAAATAATTCTACTTGAGTAATTTTATTATCTAATGTTAATAAAAAAGTATTAGGGAATAATTTTTAACTATAAAGGTGAACCTATTTTTCTCAGTGAATAGTATGAGGTAGAGTCAAAATGTTTCCGGAATTAGTCAACAAAATTTTATGTAAAGTACATTCTTCTTGCATTTACACACTTGTTCCACTGTTCGTTCAACTGGATTTTCCATCACCTCTGCCAGATTAGAAAAACATTGCCCCTTCAATTTCATTTTAGCAGTCGTATACTATCTATTTTTTCATCGCCTCATTTCTGTATGCATTCTTTAGCATCTGAAGGGTCTCATATGGTGATTTCTCTAACAGAGCGCAGAATTTGATATTTGCACGCTGCTCTGAAGACATTTCAAATCCGATGAACGAAAGAAACGCATTCCCTAATGTAAAACGGCGACTTCGTGCCGTTTACAGCCTGTTTACGTTATGCTAAACATAATTTTAATATCACCGTTTTCTACCGACTGTCAATACCTCTCGGCGGGCTACTAAGCGTTTATTTACAACCGGTATTTTTACAGTTTCTGCCAACTGTAACTTATGAACTTCCGAATCTAACATCGATGACGATACAAATAGCCTTTTGTCTATACCTGTCTTGGAAATAGTGGAACATGGTTTAACAACAGATTCCTGGGACCAAAATAAGACGATTTAACTAAACTTACCTATATCCGACTGTGCACCGTTTAGCCAGTATACTACTTTAGTCTTTCTAAAAAAAATAAATCATATTGCCTATAATAACGAAACGCTTTGTTCGATTTGAATGAAATTTGGTATGACAATCCATATGGATATAATTCATTTTTTAAGATGGTACTTGTTATTGTTAGTGAACCACTAGTGTATGAAACTTGGATGTCGCGGCCATGATTAAACCATAACTTTTTAATGGCAACGCCAATAATGTAAATTTACTGTTTTTCAGAGAGATACATTCAATAGTAAATTTTCGTGTCTCTGCGTAAGTTATATCTGTAACCATTTAATCAGAAGAAAATAAAATGTAAGTGCCTGCGCCGTGTAATTTTTAAAATAAATTTTATCTAGCAGTCTTTCCAAATGTCAAAGAACTAATTTTTAATGACGTAACAATTGTTTATGGGTTGTCAAAAATTACATTTGCCATATTTTAAATTTAGTAACATATCTGTTTGTTCGGCCTTATAGTATTTTATTGATATTATTATAATAAGACGATAAAATAAACAACTTTAGAAGATTGACAACTCATAAACAATTGTTTCTGTCATTAAAAATTAGTAGTTTGACATTTGGAAAGACTGCTAGATAAAATTTATTTTAAAAATTACACGGCGCAGGCACTTACATTTTATTTTCTTCTGATTAAATCGTTACAGATATAACTTACGCAGAGACACGAAAGTTTATTATTGAATGTATCTTTCTGAAAAACAGTAAATTTACATTATTGGTCTTGCCATTAAAAAGTTATGATTTAATCATGGTCGCGATTCCCAAGTTTCATACACTAGTAGTTCACGAATAATAACAAATACCATCTTGAAAGATGAATTAAATCCATATGGATTGTCATACCAAATTTCATTCAATCGAGCAAAGCGTTTCGTTATTACAAGCAATATATTTTTTTAGGAAGACTTTAAAGCAAAATACTGGTTAAACGGTGCACAGTCAGATATATGTAAGTTTAGTTAAATCGTTTTATTTTGGGCCTAGGAATTTGTGGTTAAGCCATGTCCTCCTATTTCCAAGACACCCTGTTTTCAATTAATACCAACACCACGTAATTTAAGGTTAAATATATTAAAATATCTAAACATGTTGAGATACAATTACAGGCGATTATGACAACGTACAATGTCATTTAGCGTACATTTTCGACATATTCGTACAGCGTGAAACGTTAGCTCACTTGCTAAGCAAGTGCAACCTCACTTGGAGCCGGCTATTTGCGTACTAAAGAATCAGACTTCGGCGAGAGAGTTTCTAAGCGATTAATGCTGACTTTACTAAAACTCATCTCTTTACGTTTCGCCTATATTTCGCAACCTTTTTCAATGTTACACTAGCGATGGCTGCTAACCCAAGAAAAATAAATTTCCCTCTAGCGATCACCTGCTTGCCTCTAGGCAAAGATTTGGGAACATATTGACTCTGCCTCGTATATCGCTAATGACGGCAACCACCATTCAGATTTTCTTTCTCTGCTTCCTCTAGGTGACTCGTTGGCGCGCAGATCCCTGGTCCCGAGGTAGCTACAGTTTCGTCGCTGTAGGTTCTTCTGGTTCCGATTACGATTTGCTGGCTTCCCCCGTAATTCCCGGGGCTTCTGCTGCACCACCAGGTAGCATGCCTCCTCCGCAGACCCTGGCCAGAGTATTCTTTGCTGGGGAACACACTATACGAAATTACCCCGCTACTGTTCATGGGGCATTCCTAAGTGGACTTAGGGAAGCGAGTCGGATTGCTGATCAGCTAATTGGGAGTCCGTGTCAGCCCCCTCAAGTCGGGTAGAAAGGTTTGGTAGATGTAAGAAACTCTTTCTTGTTTATTTGATTTTATTATGTTACATATTTTTGAATTAGTATTGATTTTGATCTCATTTCAACACAATTACGATAAATTGTTATAATAATAGTAAATCTGTCAATTTTTTTAATTAAAAATAAAAATGTACCTATTTAGAAAATTAGTTAATATTAAATTTATTGTTGATGTATTATTATGTTGCACACAATATTACATTATTGCCATTATGATATGTATTTGAAATCAATAAAGTTGAATAAAAAAAAACATTTTAAGTATTCTATACATATAATTATAATAATAATTACATATTGTTGCTTTGGATTATTTTTTTTATATTTAAATATTGATGTTACGAAATTTATGTTTCTTTCAACTATTTCTAAATTTACTTATATTTTTATTAACTCATTCTGTATTGTTGAACTATTAGATTTTTTAAATAGGTAGGTAAGTGCACAAAAGTATATTTAAATATTTTGCTGAAAAAGTTTTATCCTCTATGTTCAATAATACAAATGAGCAAATTTTAGTGTATGTTTAAATTATTACAGAAACCTGGCCGAGACGGCTAGAGAAATAAACGGTACGTATTGCGAAATAAACGGTACGTATTGCAGAAAACCAGGATAAGCTGTGCCCGAACTTAGACGAACTGCAGAAGAATTTGGACGATTTTGCGTTACATATATTTTTGTCAGATGCAGTTCCATGACTCAGACAGTTTTCCGGCATATTCCAACGACGGAAAAAAGAGTTCCCGACAAATCTATGACCTGTCCTTGCCCCAATATGTATTTCACCCATTGCACCCTTAGCTACAAGTTTTGCTTAAATAAATTTTTTAAAAAATACTTTACATAATTATCATAATATTTGTTTACATTTTCGATTGACAACGAAAACATTTTATTTTATCTTTCATCATGTTATAGTGGTACGTATATATACATATATATATATATATATATATATATATATATATATATATATATATATATATATATATATATATATATATATACCGTGTGTCTATTTTAAAGGTGTACATAGGAGATTAACATGGGAAATCAGTTTTTTGCAATTTCCTACTCGCCTAATTATTTTAAGCAAAAATGCGCCAAATAAAAGTTTTAGGGTATAAAATTTTACATCTAAAACAATAAACAGAATTACCTTTACATGCTTTATAACGACATAAATTAAATATGAAAATGTCGAAAATTACATCAAAAATATCGACAGCCATGGAATTGAACAAAAAATAAATAAATGCTTGACGTTTTATCTGTCACGTGATCTGTCACAACGTAAATTAACTTATTTGACGTTTCTGACAATTTGATTTGAACAAATATCGTTCATTATGGCAATAATATAAATAAAAAATTAATAAATAAAGTTAATAAAATACAGTTTTGTTTAAACAATATGAATATATTACAAATTCAACATTGCGTAACAAAATTATGTATGATGCTGTTATGTACTCTCAATTCATTTCCAATACATCTATCTTAGTAGGTACTACAGAAGGGGTCTACACTTATCATTTCTAACACTCTTTCCTAGAGTAACGCATGTTCTGCTCGTCCTGTATTCTGATTACGCGGCTCACGTATATTTTTTGAAGACACATTAGCAGTCTTTTGAAATTTTGTCACGAATTTAGCTCTTCATTCATAAAAATGTTCATTTTTTAATCATTTCAGACAATAAAACTAGAGACAAAATCAAATTGTCAGAAAAGTCAAATAAGTTAACTTACGTTGTGACAGATAAAACATCAAGCATTTATTTATTTTTTGTTCAATTCCATATGGCTGTCGATATTTTCAACGTAATTTTCGATATTTTCGTATTTAATTTCTGTCGTTGCAATGCATGGAAAGCTAATTCTATTTATTGATTAAGATGCAGAATTTTATGCTCTTTTTATTTCACGCATTTTTGCTTAAAATAATTAGGCCAGCAGGAAATTGCAAAAAACTGATTCTCCTATGTACACCTTTAAGACAGACACACGGTATATACATACAGAGAATTTATTTTATCGTGCAACATATGGTCAATCACTTCCATGGTTACACACTACTGTCAAAAAATGACAGCAATGTAATTTTTGTCCATTTTAAAATGCAACATACAAAAATTTGTAGTTATGTATTATCAATACTAATTTCCAATAAATTAGCCTACATACCATTAACAAAAAATCAAAATTTTAATGAAGCACATCTTAACAATCTTTGTCTTACAAAAATTCAAAATTTTAGTGTAATAAATGTTCAAAAATACCTTCATTCACACTGAGGCAATATCCTAGTCGCTAGTAGAAAGAATTGACACCATTTGTGATGTGTTCTGGAGGTATTTCATTTGCTGCAATACTATTTATAATGTTGCATTTTAAAATGGACAAATATTACATTGCTGTCATTTTTTGACAGTAGTGTGTAACCATGGAAGTGATAATCCATATGTTGCATTTTAAAATAAATTCTCTGTATACCGTGTGTCTATCTTAAAGGTGTACATAGGAGATTAACATGGGAAATCAGTTTTTTGCAATTTCTTGCTCGCCTAATTATTTTAAGCAAAAACGCGTCAAATAAAAGTTTTAGGGCATAAAATTCTGCATCTAAATCAATAAACAGTATTACCTTTACATGCTTTGTAAGGCCAGTAATTAAATATGAAAATGTCGAAAATTACTTTGAAAATATCGACAGCCATGGAATTGAACAAAAAATAAATAAATGCTTGACGTTTTACCTGTCACAACGTAACTTATTTGACGTTTCTGACAATTTGAATTTGTCTCTAGTTTTATTGTCTGAAATGATTAGAAAATGGATATTTATACTAATGAACAGCGTGATTTCACAATTGCTAAATTGGTCTCAAAATTTGAAGACTGCTAATGTGTCTTCAAAAAATACACGTTAGCCCCGTAATAAGAATATAGGACGAGAAGGAAAACGTGCGTTACTGGAAGAAAGAGCGTTAGGAATAAGTGGAGCCCCCTTCTGTATATTACTAGATGTATTGGAAATGAGTTTGGAGTACATCACAGCATCATAGATAATTTTGTTACGCAGTTGAATTTTTAATAAATTCATATTATTTAAATAAAACTGTATTTTTTAACTTTAATTATTAGACTAATATAAAATTTCTCTCATCATAAATAACGATATTTTTCAAATCAAATTGTCAGAAACGTCAAATAAGTTAACTTACGTTGTGACAGATAAAACGTCAAGCATTTATTTATTTTTTGGTCAATTCCATGGCTGTCGATATTTTCAAAGTAATTTTCGACATTTTCATATTTAATTACTGGCCTTACAAAGCATGTAAAGGTAATACTGTTTTTTGATTTAGATGCAGAATTTTATGCCCTAAAACTTTTATTTGACACGTTTTTGCTTAAAATAATTAGGCGAGCAGGAAATTGCAAAAAACTGATTTCCCATGTTAATCTCCTATGTACACCTTTAAGATAGACACACGGTATGTATATATATATATATATATATATATATATATATATATATATATATATATATATATATATATATATCTTAAATTTAGGTAAAAACGCAATATTCCACAACTCATAAAACAAAAACATAGGTACGTACTTAAGGTGGTTTATGATGGATTTAAGATTTTATAAACTTTTGCATATTTAATAGCTCAAATTGTCATATTTACAATTTATTTTACTAATAAAAATCATCAAATTCAAATATTTACACTTCTGAATTAAGCCAATCACAAGCGAGCACCTTCAATTTGCTTGTTGAAACCTAATCAGGTCGACGCTTGGCAAATATGTTTTATATGTGTTGAGTAATAGTTTTGTTTTTCGTGTTTTATTTATTATATTTATATTGTGATATGTTTTAAACAAATTCAAATCATAATAAGGCCGTAGAACTTGAATCCAGCTGAAATTTGCAAGGTAAATTGTTAAATCTTTCAATAAAGTTATTGTTTTAATTGTGTTTGGTGAGTGAACATTGAAATAATTTGTTGAACTTGTGAATCAAAGTTTATCGTAATCAAATAAAGGAAAACAATAAGTTATTTATTGATGACTAATTTTTCAATTCAATCATAAACCAGCTGTTAGGAACAAATCACATTCTCACATTGATTATCGATTTTTGCCATAACGTCAAATAAGTTAGCTTACGTTGTGACAGATAAAACGTCAAGCATTTATTTATTTTTTGTTCAATTCTATGGCTGTCGATATTTTCAACGTAATTTTCGATTGATTTAAATGCAGAATTTTATGCTCTAAAATTTTTATTTGACGCATTTTTGCTTAAAATAATTAGGGGAGCAGGAAATTGCAAAAAACTGATTTTCCATGTTAATCTCCTATGTACACCTTTATGACAGACACACGGTATATATATATATATATATATATATATATATATATATATATATACAGGGTGTTTCCTTTAAAACAACCAGCGTTTTTTTGGGTGAGCTAATGACTTTAGAAAAAAATGTTATATACAAGAAATGTTCAAGAATAAGGGGATAATTTATTAAAAATAACAAACCGAAAATTCGACCAGTGGTTCTCAAACGGCAGAACAAAATTACATTTTTTTAAATGGTATCCTATATAATTTTTTTGCCCATTAGATAGAGATTTTTTTCTGATTTCAACGATATAAATATGGTATAGTGTTGTATAACAATTATTTCGAGAAAAATGGTATTAAAAATAATGTTATATTACAATAGGCTATGCAATACAATTACGTCTGTTGCCTAGTTACGCTAGCATTAAATCCATTTTTTATTACATTATTTCTAGTTTTTAATACATTTTTTCTCGAAATAAATGTTATACAACCCTATGCTATATTTATATCGTTGAAATCAGAAAATTATATTCTATTTAAAGGGCTAGAAAATTATATAGGGTGCCATTTAAAAAAATATAAATTTGTTTTACCGTTTGAGAACCATTGGTTAAATATTCGATTTGTTACTATTGATACATTATCCCCTTATTCTTGATCATTTTTGGTATAAAACATTTTTCTCTAAAGTTGTTAGTTCGCCCAAAAAATCGCTGGTTGTTTTATAGGAAACACCCTGTATATATATATATATATATATATATATATATATATATATATATATATATATATATATATATACTACATAAGATTGATTTTTATTATTCTATTAAAATCAACTATGTTCTTTCTTCTTGGCAGCCATGTAGTCGTCATGCTAGTATTTGAAGACGCATACATCACGACTTGCGGTCCCGACCATCCTAGGCTTCACGATAACTGAGTGGATTTTCGAGCTTCAGCTTCAAATTCCAAAGGCAATAACATAGAGCGACTGGAAAATATAAAGTGTAAGTTAAATTCTAAATTCATATTTACATTATTATAGTTAAATATTTATTTTTATCGGTTTATAATGAACTGTTTGTTCTGACCTGGAATTTGTGTTCTCCGGTCAAAATTAGCCTAATAAAATTTACATTATTATAGTTAAATATTTATTGTAAAGAGTACATAAAACATGAATAATAATAATAATATGTAATTAATTAATATTATATTTTTACGTTACAGGTCTATGGGAATTTGGTTCCGGGTGAAAAAGATTATTCCTTTCCTCTGCATTCCAACGTCGTCGTTGTCTGCGTCCTGCTCAGAAATACAAAAAAAATATTGTTCTTGTTTGCAATAATACAAAAAAATGTTGTAAAAACATATGTAATTGTAAATATAAAATAATGTAATATACATAAATATTTATAATATATGCAAAAAATATTGTATAAATGTTTAAACTATTTAAATATATATTTTTATAACATGGAATACAATGTAAAATATAATTAAACAATAAATACATTTAAAATTTATTCAAATTATTATTTAAACATCCCTATTTTTAATTTTTCAGGACGAGGGTAAGTATCAATATTCATATCAATCTTTTTTACTTTACGTATATTCTTTTGCGTTGTTGACTTTTTTTTCATAATCTTTTTATTGCCTGCATAGATGCTACCTTAAAGTAGCATCTATGGACGCAATAATTTTTTTTTCGGTGGATAGATGCTACTTTAAGGTAGCATCTATCTACCGAAAAAAAAATTATTATTCTTTTTATATTTTATATCGTGCATGGTTGCTTCTAAAAAAAGAAGTATCCATGCACGATTCACTCGGTTTAAATTCCCAATAAGTATACGCACCATATTTTTTTATGGGGCGTATACCTTTTGGGAATTTAAACCAAGTGAATCGAGCATGGATGCTTCTTTTTTAGAAGCATCCATGCTGGATTCACTCGGTTTAAATTCACAATAGGTTGACAGGTGCTGCCCCCTTAAGCGGCCGTTCTAAGAACTATATACGTATGACGGTAAATTTGACAAAATTCATTCCTTGAGTATTACTGATTAAATACACATAAGTTCTTCATTTTTTTTGTTATTAAAATTTTTTAGGGATTTCAAAATTAAAGAAATTAATTTTAATAAACATATTTATTAAAAGTATATATTTCAATACATTTATAATGACTTACTGTAATGGTACAATTATTTTATCTTAATAATAATAACAATAATAATATTAATATACAATAATAACAAACCAGATATTTCTTTACATATTTTGTTACGTATTAATTTAAAACACTGTTAAATATTCAAAGAAAATAGAATTTTTAAAGTAAGTCAATAAAAACATCCCCGTTCATGGTCGATATTTATTGGGACGACGAAAGTCCTGGACTTCTCCAGAAGTCCATGGGCACCTCCACAAAAGTCGTGACAGAAGAACAATGTTTTCGATGCAGCGTCTGAAACATAAAAACAATATTATAATCATTTTTACTTCCTTGTACGAAGTAAAGGAAGTATTGTAATCGCGAAAAATTTCGGTTTTGAGATTTCAACGGAAATATCCATTTTGACCATCCCTGAATCCATTTTGACTAATTTCGTCGTGACGTCTGTACGTACGTACGTACGTACGTGCGTATGTATCTCGCATAACTCAAAAACGGTAAGCCGTAGAAAGTTGAAATTTTGTATTTAGGACTGCTATAACATCTAGTTGTACACCTCCCTTTTTGGTCATTACATAATTTCTAGAAATGGTACTTTATTTGAAGCCTATAATAAAAACTATCTTAAAATATAATCTAACACTTTTCAAATTTGGTATATAAGACTTTTATGTCAATTGGAATAATATAGAGGATTTTGGTTAAAACAGGATAAACGGAAGTGACATATTACCTGAAGTTGTTAACAGTTTTTCATCAATAAAATGGTTTCATTTTGATTTTAGAAATAAATGCTTCAAATAAAATTTTTAGAGAATTAAATTCTTTGTCTAGCACATTAAGTATTATTAAATTAGCCATTTGTATAAGCGAGATATGTATATTTAAAACTTATATAATTTTTGGTTTTTGTAATGAAGCTTGCTATGGATTAGGACAAAAAATAAAAAAATAAAAATCTGATGTGGACACCATACAACTTCCTTGTACAAAATCTGATGTGGCCAGCACATTACCTTCCGTCAGTTCTATGTATTTTGTTCAAATTTCATACGGAAAGTTCCTTCCTAAATTAAATATTCTATTTCTTGTACATTACCTTCCGGCAGTTGCATGTATTTTATGCAAATTTCATACAGAAAATTATTATTTTATGACGTTTACTATATACAGTCTATCTGCAGAAATAAAAGATTTATTATTATTATTTCTTGTACATTACCTTAAAGCAGTTGTATGTATTTTATACAAATTCCATACAGAAAGCAAAAGATCCTATATTTCCAGTAAAAATTATAAGACAAACACACTATGTCAATTTCACTTGACACTGACAACTTTCAATCAAAATTTTCTTAATATAGTAGCTGTTTCCACAGCTATGGCTACTTTATGAAATTTAATTTCTTTATAATTTTTTAACTCTATATCCATTTAATATTAGGTATAAAATGCAATCAAATCGTATAGAAAATAAAATATTCTTTAATATTTATAATAACATTAAATGTGAAAAAATTATATTTAACATAGTTTTTTCAAGAAAAACTGGTAAAAATCTTCAAATGAGGGTACTTCCGGTTGTCCAATTCTAACCAAAATCTATTCAGCTCTTCGCATGGATGTAACGAAGAGAAATACGAAAGAATTATAATTTTTAGAATTGTAGTGTGGAAGTTATCGTAGACGAAAATTTTGTTACACACACACACACACACGGACACACATACATACATACATACATACATACCCACACACACACACACACATACAGACATCATCGTAAAAATAGTAAAATCGTATTCTAGGGACCCTAAAACGTGCTTATTCATCAAAAACTCACCACCGAATTTTTTGACCAAAGACAATACCTTCCTTACCTAAAGGTGACGGAAGGTAACAAGACCAATATGAAATATAGACCCAAGTATAAAATTGCACGTATTTGACATCAGCATCTATTTTTTATTTTTTTGTTATTTTTTGTCCTAATCCATAGCAAGCCTCATTACAAAAACCAAAAAGTATATAAGTTTTAAATATACATATCTCGCTTATAAAAAGGGCTAATTTAATAATACTTGATGTGCTAGACACAGAATTTAATTCTCTAAAATTTTTATTTGAAGCATTTATTTCTAAAATCTAAATGAAACCATGTTATTGAAGAAAAACTGTTAACAACTTCAGGTAATATGTCACTTCCGGTTAGCCTGTTTTAACCAAAATCTACTATGTTATTCCATTTCACATAAAAGTCTTATATACCAAATTTGAAAAGTGTTAGATTATATTTTAAGATAGTTTTTCATTAAAACCTATTATAGGCTTCAAATAAAGTACCATTTTTAGAAATTATGTAATGACCAAAAAGGAAGGTGCGCAACTAGATGTTATAGCAGTCCTAAATACAAAATTTCAACTTTCTACGCCTTACCGTTTTTGAGATATGCGAGATACATACGCACGTACGCACGTACGTACGCAGGTACGTACGTACAGACGTCACGACGAAATTAGTCAAAATGGATTCAGGGCTGGTCAAAATGGATATTTCCGTTGAAATCTGAAAACCGAAATTTTTCGCGATTACAATACTTCCTTTATTTCGTACAAGGAAGTAAAAAATAGATGCTAATGTCAAATTACGTCAAATACGTGCAATTTTATACTTGGGTCTATACTTCATATTGGTCTTGTGTACAAGGAAGTCGTGTGGTGTCCACATCATATTTTTTCGTATATATTTTAACTTAGAACTTTCAAATTATTATAACTATGTATTTCTTTTAATGTATTTTCCATTAAACTCTTTCGGAATGCTTATTCCATATACAATTTGAGGCTGCTCTCTTATTTCTCTTGTTTCTAATTGTTTTTCTTTGATTATTTTAGTGATAAGCAATTCGGGAAATATTTTTAAAAAAATAAAAATAAAAGATTTTATTAAATCTCTCAAACAAATTTTTAATCTTTAATATCCTTCTGCATTTCCGAGCATTGATTTAGTCTCTTAGTCAGCAAATCCAATAATTGATTATTAAAATAAATTTCTATCTGGCATGACGGTAGCTGATAGGTATTTGTAAGAAAAATTTTCTGAATCACTTAAAATTAATGACAGGTTAAATCTTCTTGTTGCCGGAAATTTTCCCATAAAAAATCTATCAATATTTAAAGCTTGGCCCATAATCGCCGCATCAGACATTAGAAACGAGATCAATAATAATTACTGTCAGACAACGGCCTCGGAATAACAACTTAATAGTTTTAACATTCTTTTTGGACGCGTGTGCTAGTGTTCTAAAGATATTAATTAACCGTCGATTAATCGTCGTTTGTAAGGGAGGTTAATGACCGAGGAAGCACCGACCATGCATTTAACAACAATTTACCTGCTGAAGAATAAATATGGAGGAGAAGATCGCATTAGAGTAGTCCTGGAGATGTTTAGTGGTACTGGTATAACAAATGAAAATTTTTATCTTAAAATTTAAGGACAATAATTACCTCCCGTCATACCGTAGGTAAGGCAGGTAACGTAATCGTGCCAAAAATTCGATGGTGAGTTTTCAGTAAATAAGCACAAATTAGGGTCCCCACAACACGCTTTTACGATTTTACGATGTCTGTGTGTGTGACCATTTTTTCGTCCACGATAACTCATAACAAACTTCAAAATATATCTATTTTCCGTATTTAAGCTTCCTGCATTCATATAACGAGTTGATTAGATTTTTTTTAAATGCAAAACTATATTAAAATATAATCCAAAATTTTTCAATTTTAGTATTTAAGACTTTTATATCATGGGAAACAACATACTAGGTTTTGGTTAAAATTAATTAACCAATTAAGTGATACTTTACTTGAAGCTTCTCGTGAAAAATATATTATGATATATTCCAAAACTTGTCAAATTTAGTATTTAAGACTTTTATATAACGGGAAGCAACATATTAGATTTTGGCTAAAATTTATAAACCGGAAATGATACTTTATTTAAAGCTCTGAACAGATTTTCGTATAAAATAAATTGATACATATTAGATGTTTTCTAAAATTGATAAACCGCAAGTACTACTTTACAGGAAGCTATAAACAGATTTTCTTGAAAAAATGTATTAAAACATGATCCAAAACTTTTTTAAATTTGGTATTTAAAACACATGTATAATTTGAAACAACATTAGATTTTGACTATACCTACATATATGATAAACCGGAAGTGGTACTTAACAGATTTTCGAGAAAAAACAATAAAATATAATCTAAAATTTGGTATTACAGACTTTTCTATTTACCAAAATCTAATCAGCTCTTCGTATGGATGCAACGAAGAGGAATACGAAAGAATTATAATTTTTGGAATTGTAGTTTTAGAGTTACCGTATACGAAAATTGTGTTATACACACACGCACGCACGCACGCACGCACGCCCACACACACACACACACACACACACACGCGCACACACACACACACACACACACACACACACACATACATACATACATACATACATACATACATACAAACATACATACATACATACATACATACATACATACATACATACGTACATACATACCTCATCGTAAAAATAGTAAAATCGTATTCTAGGGACCTTAAAACGTGCTTATTCATTAAAAACTCGCCACCGAATTTTTTGACCAAAGACAATACCTTCCTTACCTAAAGGTGACGGAAGACAAAAATAGGGTGTTCCATTTAAAAAATTGAGTTTTTTGAATTTTGTTAACTTGAACTTTACGTTCACGTAGAATTTAAAATTTTCAAAAATTGTCGATTATTAATTTATATTATTATAATCAAAATTCGTTTCCATTTTCGAGATAAGGAGTGATAAAAAAGGGGCCGTGGTTGAGCAAAAGTAATTTTTTTTATGGTTTTATGGTCTTATGTAAAATGTTCTACTGAATTGAATGGTAAAATAAAAAATATAGAATGCCATTCATAATAAAAAAGTTAGGGTCTACTTTCGGTTAACCGGAAGTACCTACTACTGTTCTGAAAATATTTTACCTGAAGCAGCTATATCGGAAACCCCCTAGATACCAAATTTCGTAAAATAATATTGAATAGTTTTTAAAATAACGATACCGTAACTGTCAATTTTTTGGTTATTTGCTTGGTAATATTGTATCAGCGGGACACAAAAATTTCAAACTGGTATGCATATGTAGAAAAGTCAATAGAATCGAATAGCGCAAGAAAATATTTCTATTCCATATCTTTGTAATCTACTTTTCTATCGTTATCGTTATTTAATATTTGTTGTGCTCTACTTATCATACGCTATTGTATACAGTATCTTGTTATTACCAATTATATGCACATTTGAATGTAGCTTTATGAAACATCAAATTGTTATTACAAATCTACATAGTAGTGAACGGTTAACTATTGAAAACGTAAACTGTTGCATGGCATACATTCCTCGGAAATCGTTCTATCAATAAAAATCGATTTATAATTCCTGCAATTATTATTTTATCAGGAACATTGTTACAGAAATTATTCTTACAAACCGACTTTTCAGTATGCAACCAACAAAGTCTAAATTTGAATATTTTCTCTCGGTTGCTGTAATTAGTATCATCAATAAATCATCAGTCAATAATTTAATCTTTCCGCAGGAAGGATCGTAAAATACTATCAATACCAACAAAGTCACGTCGTTAATCGATCTCATATAAATAAACTGATTAGAATTTTAATCAACATTTCGTCTGCTTCCGTTAGTATTGTATTTATCACTAGATAATAGATTCTGTGACAGCTTAATAAGCTGTAATTACAGGGCCGAACCGGACGGAAATCTACAGGATGACCTACTCACCAAAATCAAGAAGAAGAAGGGAACAGCAGACAGCAACAGCTCGTGCGAAAGAAGAACAGTGCATCGAAAACTTTTCCAACAGCTGAAGTTGATGGATCTGCAACAAAATATACAATTTTTACTTCCTTGTACATAGTAAAGGAAGTATTGTAATCGCGAAAAATTTCGGTTTTCTGATTTCAACGGAAATATCCATTTTGACCACCCCTGAATCCATTATGACTAATTTCGTCGTGACGTCTGTTCTGTACGTACGTGCGTACGTATCTCGTATAACTCAAAAACTGCTATAACATCTAGTTGTGCACCTCCCTTTTTGGTCATTACATAATTTCCAAAAATGGTACTTTGTTGAAGCCTATAATAGATTTTAATGAAAAACTATTTTAAAATATAATCCAAAACTTTTCAAATTTGGTAGGTATATAAGACTTTTATGTCAATAACATAGCAGAATTTGGTTAAAACAGGCTAACCGGAAGTGATATATTACCTGAAGTTGTTCTTGAATAAAATGGTTTCACTATGAGTTTAGAAATAAATGCTTCAAATAAGAGTATTAGAGAATTAAATTCTGCGTGTAGCACAACACGTATTATTAAATTAGCCCTTTGTATAAGCGAGATACGCAAAATTAAAACATATACCTACTTTTTGGTTTTTGTAATGAAGTTTGCTATGGATTAGGATTAAAAATAACAAAAAAATATATGTTAATGTCAAATTACGTCAAATACGTGCAATTTTATAATTGGGTCTATACTTCATATTCGTCTTGCATACAAGGAAGTCGTGTGGTGTCCACATCAGATTTTTAAACTCCATATATCTAGAGATTCACGAGCTTGGCTTGACTTAAAAAGGTTGGAAAACAAACCAAGGCTGATATTTTAAAAAGCTTCATACTTCAAGCCAAGTTATGCTTTTGTTTAATGAAGCCCAAGCCAAGACCAACATTATTATAAGCTAACATGCAAGAGAGATTCACGACCTTGACTTGAGCCTTGAAAAACTGGCTTGGCTTGGCGTAAAAATACTTGACATTTTAAAATAGTAGAAATTTGAAGTAAGCCAAACCCAACATTTTTAAAAGCTTGACATTTCAAACCAAGTCAAGTAATTTTATGACGGTAACGTACTTTTCTGGAATCCGAGTTCCAAAAAATGTCACTTAATTACCTGGCAGTTTATTTGGAGCCAAAAATTTGTTAATAGGACAGTATTACAACTCAAGTGTCAAATGAATGTTTTATTTTTAATTACCTTGAATTTCCTAATATAATTATTTTTAAGTGTATTTCGTTCTACAGTTTTCTCGGGGGCATTTACAAAGCTTTTTAAGGTCCCTAGAATCCAATTTTAACATTTTCACAACGATGCTTGTGTGTATGTGTGTGTGGATCCTCCACTCAAATACTATCATTCGAAAATTTTGAAACCTTGTATTTCGAACTTTTTCTTTAATGGAAAGACATTAGATTTTGATGAAAATTGGATAACCGGAAATGGCATTTTACTAGAAGCTCAAAATAGTTTTTCTTCGAAAAATACCTTTAAATGATATTTTTTCAAGATTAATGTTATTACAAAAATTAAAGATTATTAAATTTTCTATAGATTTGCGTTAATACTTTTTCTATATATTTTTTGGATAAATTTATAAAATTATCTATAATTTAAATCCCAGAGCCTACGTTTTAAACAAACAAAACGCAGTTGTCACTATCAAAAAACTAATCATTTCAAAATAATATTAGTAACGTTTTAAAAAGAAAAAAGCGAATAGAACAATAGAAAAGGAATTCAATACAGTTTCCAGCCTAAGTAAATATGTAGGTATGTATTTAGATTAATAAAAATTAACGATTCACAAAAATGTTTAAGCTATTCCTCATTTTTGAGTTAGTGAATTCAATTCTATCCCGGTATTTAAAATTTAATCTTCATTTTATTATAGCTCCGGTGTCGCAATGCTTAGAGCAATGCCTCATGTCAAGAGTGCCCTCGGGGCTCTGGGTTCGAATCCCACTAAGAATGTGAACCCACTCTGTAATTGGGATTTAATCTTGTTGAGGGGTTTTAAAAAAAGGTAGTTAGATTAGACTATATTTTAAGAAATAAACTGTCAAAATAAGAGTAAAATTCGCTAATTCAAAAATAAGGATTAACTTAATATTTTTTGTGACTCGGGCTGTAAATGGCGGGAGGTATTGTGTTAGCCACACCAGATTTTTATTTTTGTTAAGTAGTGTCAATTTTAAGTGTTATATAATTCAATGTCAATCTGTTCCAAAATAGATGAAAATATTCAGGAACTATGGTGTACCCGGAAACAAGATACTGGGTTTTTGTTTGACTTATATGGAACATATATTATTAATTTTTAGAATTTACCATCAGTTGACTAATCATTGTTATAACAAAACTGATTACTCATACAAACATCAAATAGTAATACGACGGCAAAATAAAACAGAAGAAATAGTGTCAAATCGGATTACTACAATACGTTGCTTGTTGTTTTCTTCTACTGGAGGAGTGGATGTGTGTTTGACGTCAATTTTATAAATCCCCATAAGTGCCTCGCATGACGTATGACGGCGGATATCTTTTACTGTTTTCTAAAATTATTCACTTCTTGTTCGTTTCAGAAGCACTGCTCCGCAAATTGTTAACGGTAAACGCGAACCAAGCTGATATTATCGGAAGATATCCGTTTAGAAACAGGTGATAATTGACGAGATATCCCTAGGATAACGCGATATTTGACGATATGCTAGTTTGTACGTTCATATAAGGCATTGCAATTAAATATACAAAGATATAACTCCCAGACGATTTTGTCAAGGGAATTATTATACATTATAAAGTGAAACGTCTTATTTGATTAGAAGATGTTGATACCATCTCCAGACTAATTTTAATCTCTATTTCACTAGTTCAAGTCTGTAGTAGGCTATCTAGAATCTGTTTAAAGGTAAATCTATGCGCTTTATCTAGAGTTGTAAATAAAGTTTTTTTTTTAGTTTAACGCGAGTATAAGAATTTTTATTTTAATTAGCATTTAAGTACTAATACGGTAAATAA
The DNA here is from genome assembly GCA_963082715.1 of Harpalus rubripes. Taxonomy (NCBI): domain Eukaryota; kingdom Metazoa; phylum Arthropoda; class Insecta; order Coleoptera; family Carabidae; genus Harpalus; species Harpalus rubripes. The sequence continues at coordinate 4,532,519 of OY720453.1, read as the reverse complement.
ATTTATTTCATATTGTCCACTGAGTTTTACTTTACGTTGCTAATTTAAGTCCGGGAAACGGAACATTACAGTACCGGGGCCGAGAAGTGTTGCCTGCAAATATTTCGGGGACTGTTTATTTGTAACAAAAAGAAACAAGAAATGTCAAACTCAATTTCTGACAATTTATTTTAAAAAATTCGATGTGGCCAGCACATTCCGTCAGTTCTATATATTTTGTACAAATTCCACACAGAAAGTTTCTTGCAAAAGATTCCATATTTGCAGTATATTACCTTAAATCAATTCTATGCATTTTGTGCATACAGAAAGTTTCTATATTTCCAGTAAAATTATAATACAAACACTATGTCAATAGACCTTTTCAATTTAAAGTGATAGAAGATACGCGCAATGGGGACCTGCACATAGTAAGAACAACTGAGATCTACGGCGTTTGTTTCTAAAAATTCAGACTTAAAATGTAAGAAAAATTTTCATCGAGAATGCAGGTATTTTAATGACTGCAATATTTTTGACGTTTCGTTTGACAGTCCAACTGGTAGTTGTTGGCGCCATTTTACTTACTATTTGCAGCAATAGATAAAGATAGCTGTTAAATTAAAAAGGTCTATTGCACTTGACACTGACATTTGTCAATCAGAATTTTTTTAATATAGTAGATGTTTACATGATTATAGCACAGCTGGCTGTTTTATGAAATTTAATTCCTTTATAATTTTTTAACTCTATATCCATTGAATATAAAATGTAATCAAATCGTTTAGAGCAGGGGTCTCCAAACTACGGCCCGCGGGCCAAATCCGGCCCGCCAGTGTCATCAACCGGGCCCGCGACAGCTAATGACCAATGTCACCAATCCGGCCCGCGACAGATAATGGCTTATTGTTGTTATTGTTGCGGTGATAAGTTGGATAAAAAAAACACAGAATGATAATAACTCGGTTTTATTTACTTGTTAGGTAAAGATTAATATAGTAGTATAATACGCAGAAAATTTAACTTAAGCATAATAATTAACAAATAAGTGAAATGAATCCTACTAATATTATAAACTAGTGAACATCCCGCGGTTTCAACCTCGGTAGTTATGTTGGTGTAAAGAGTATCGTATATGTATGTCTATCGATGTTTGGAATGTATATATCTTGAATCACACATATATGACTTTTATTCTGAAAATCCCTCAGGAACGGAAAAGCTAAATTAACGCGAATGAAACCGCTAATGAGATTTATGTAATTGTGATATTTTACTGACAATAGTTTGTAGTTGTGGACCAATTTTACTTGTACCAATTATTAAAAGAGATTTAAGATGCTTTTCGGTTAACTTAGATCTGTAAATATTCTTCGTGTACTTCATTTTGGAGAATGTTTTCTCACACAAGTAAGTAGTACCAAAAACAGAAAACAGCTCAAGAGAAAATTTATGCACAATACAAAATAATAATTCATTATAAATCATGAACATGTTCTAAGTTTGCTTTTTTTAACTGTATTGAAATTTTATTTTGCGGCAAATAATTATTGTTATTTTTACGTATTAATATTATTAAATTATTTATAACTTTTTTCAGATGCGTATTTTTATTTATTCTGTCACATGAAAGGGGGTTAAAAAGTGCAGTTACGCGTTACGCATTCCAGAATAATTCTTTAATTTAAAGATATTTGACCTTGAACTAAAATTTTTCTTTACATATTAAATTTTATTCCAATTTAGCACTGGTTTTAGCCCTCGGAACTTACTGGAGTAATAAGTATGGCCCCAAGGCTAAAAAGTTTGGCGACCCCTGGTTTAGAGAATAAAATATTCTTTAATAATAACATTAAATATGAAAAAATGATATTTAACAGCGTTTTTTCAAGAAAAACTGTTAAAATCTTCAAATTACGGTACTTCCGGTCGACCAATTAAAACCAAAACCTAATCAGCTCTTCATATGAATGTAAAGAAGACGAATACGCATAAATTATTTTTTTTGGAAAGGAGGTATTGGAGTATGCGATCCGAAACACAATTTAGAATAATTTTTATAATACAGTAGAAAGCATGTCGTAAGACCTGGGCGATAGAATAATAAACAACACGGACAATATAAAAAATAAGTGAGGATAAATATTTATTTATGTACATCTTTCGATCTAATATTTCCTTGTGGCGACTCGTGAACGGAGGGGCACCACAAATGTAGATTTATGTGTTGTACGCCGCTGAAGTACCAACATACAATGCAATGAAGAATCGGACGATCTTGGAAGAATACGAAGTTACAGTGAAAAAGGCGACACAACCTCTCAATATGCTAATAGAGTTGCAGGCCGGTAAAACAGGGACCATCAATCTCGGCAAGCGCAGCGACATGACAAATCACTAAGGGCCCAACAGAGAACAGGGTCGGACCCGAGGAATTCACAAAGAAAGACTACATCTCACGGGCATTTATTGCTGGCGTGAAGTGTGCACCACAGGGGTCGAAATAATTTTGGCGTCTGTCTTGATCCCCAGATTCGAGGCCAGACTTTCAGGCACACGGCCTTGTTTTTTTTAGCTTATCCCATACGCTAGAGGTCACTATTCCTGATTTTTTTTTTTCTATTTATTTCTATTTTGCGTGTCGTCTTCATTCAGTTCATTTTCTCTTAAGTCTCCCGCGTTATAGTTCTTTCATCTTCTCTGTCTTGCACTGGTTTCTGTAGTTGGCTGCGCGAGAAAGATAGCAATAGTTGTGACGTAATGTATAGATGCTTAAAATCTAAAATATTTTAAAAACTAACAATTTAGTCAAATTTATTTATCAGATTAAAGCTCTATAGAGCTTTCCGGTTTATTTGAATTTCTTTTCCATACGTTCAATCGATCAAGTTATTCTTCTTTTCCAAAAATTATGCAATGTTTTAAATTTTTGTTACACTCGTACAGCCTTTAATGTTAATTTAATTTACATTGTTAATTTTCTTTAATTAGCTTATTTTTCGAACATCTTCAAAAGAAATTACACAGACAAAGCTTGAGAAATCAACGGGAGCGGAAAAAATCTTATATGCAACACGAGATGAAGGTACAATTGACCACTGTCGAACTTATTTGCCAGCCCTCACTATCGCTCGGGCGGAAAACCATATTCGATTGGTAAATGGTACCTACATCCCTAGCATAAATAACTATTATTACTGCCCTTTACCAAATCAAGGTAGCGTAGATCATGGCCTTGCCACTGTTTCAAAAACTGTCCCTTGGATGACATCCTAGATAATCTTTTCCATTTCCTCCATTCTGCCTGAATCCTATATGGTTTATTTCTCTCTTTAGTCCTCCATTCTGCCCAACATAAGATCCGAGATATTTAACACAGAGGCCCCATAAATATGTTTCTCACAATTTCGTCTGCGGTAGACCGATTCTGCTATTTGTTCACGGACACGTTCCTCGTGCTAAGCCTTCTTGTTAGCACGGTGCGTCGTGCGATCTCCATACGGCATACGACTTACGACATTCCGTCAACGAGATAGCAATTACCCAAACATAGCTCTCACAAGACCCACGTTATGAAATCTTTCACAAAATCAATCATTAAACTTTAAACGAAACATGTATCAAGATCGCTGGATGTTTGCCAGTAGAATTGACGTGAGGAGCAAAATAAAATGGCTCCCAAAACGGAATTCCACTTTGAAAAGATATATAGGGTTTCAGAATTTATTTGTTGATATATTCAATAAATATTATTAGGAATATTTATATTGTTGTAGTAAATATACGAAAATTCATTTAAAAGTAAAGTTATAAACAATCTTTAAAGAAAAATTTGCGAAAAACTAGACACATTTTAGGTTAAATAATTATTATTATATTAAATAATTAAAGCATTTAAATTCAGACGAATCTAAAAGCTAGAATTATTGAATATAAGAACCTACATGGTTGATATATAATAGAAAATAATTATAATAATGGGAGACATAATAACTGTCAAATTAATTTCAAGTTGACTGTCAAATTATAAACCACAATAAATAGAAAATGCTTTCTGGTTAATTCCATATTTTCATTCCCAACGATACTTTAAAAATTGATTAACTTAGTTTTGACTGTGACTAACTTAAGTTGCCCAACTTAATTTCAAATGACAGATAACTAACTATTTAAAATTTTGTTTCCACGGCTTAGTTAATTTTCTTACACTTAAAAATTATTCCAGAAATAAAAATGGGTGTGCGGTACACCATCAACGACCCCAGCAGTAAATTCCTCGTACCAAAAACCATAAGTATACCAATTTTCATCAAAATATTCCAACGGATACATTAATTATTAAACATCCTTTAAAATCGTCAAAAACTGACAAAATCGCAAGGGGTACACCTTAGATTTTTTGCGATTTTTGGCCATTTTCAGACTTTTCCTTCTGGAGATTGTAATAGTTGTTCAAAAATTATGAAAATTGGTATGCTTATGTAATTTTCCTCGTAGAATCTAATGGTGATATCGCCAGCGGTGTATAATAGTCCATTTTTGGGATATGACCCAAAAATGGGCATTTTTGAGCAAAGTTTTGAGGCCGAATATCTCGGACACGAAAAGAGATATCGACCTGTGGTTTTAAAATAGTAAATCTACACCCTTTAAACTACTTAAATACATATTTTCAGAATTTTTAATTTTTTAAAAATTTCCACCCTTTTTTAAACCACACCATCCTCATACCCAAAAATGGGTGTGCGGTACACCTTTAACGACCTCACCAGTAAATTCCTCGTACCAAAAAACATAAGTATACCAATTTTCATCAAAATATTCCAACGGATACATTAATTATTAAACTTTCCTTAAAATTGTCAAAAACTGAAAAAATCGCAAGGGATACACCTTAGATTTTTTGCGATTTTTGGCCATTTTCGGACTTTTTCTTCTGGAGATTGTAATACTTGTTCAAAAATTATGAAAATTGGTATGCTTATGTAATTTTGCTCGTAGAATCGAGTGGTGATATCGCCAGCGATGTATAATTGATCATTTTTGGGATATGACCCAAAAATGGGCATTTTTGAGCAAAGTTTTAGGACGAATATCTCGGACACGAAAAGAGATATCGACCTGTGGCTTTAAAATCGTAAATCTACACCCTTTAAACTACTTAAATACAAATTTTCAGAATTTTTTATTTTTTAAAAATTTCACCCTTTTTTTAAACCACACCATCCTCATACCCAAAAATGGGTGTGCGATACACCTTTAACGACCTCACCAGTAAATTCCACGTACCAAAAAACAGAAGTATACCAATTTTCATCAAAATATTCCAACGGATAAATTAATTATTAAACTTTCCTTAAAATTGTCAAAAACTGAAAAAATCACAAGGGGTACACCTTAGATTTTTTGAGATTTTTGGCCATTTTCAGACTTTTTCTTCTGGAGATTGTAATAGTTGTTCAAAAATTATGAAAATTGGCATGCTTATGTAATTTTGCTCGTAGAATCGAGTGGTGATATCGCCAGCGATGTATAATTGATCATTTTTGGGATATGACCCAAAAATGGGCATTTTTGAGCAAAGTTTTAGGACGAATATCTCGGACACGAAAAGAGATATCGACCTGTGGCTTTAAAATCGTAAATCTACACCCTTTAAACTACTTAAATACAAATTTTCAGAATTTTTTATTTTTTAAAAATTTCACCCTTTTTTTTAAACCACACCATCCTCATACCCAAAAATGGGTGTGCGATACACCTTTAACGACCTCACCAGTAAATTCCACGTACCAAAAAACATAAGTATACCAATTTTCATCAAAATATTCCAACGGATAAATTAATTATTAAACTTTCCTTAAAATTGTCAAAAACTGAAAAAATCCTTAGATTTTTTGAGATTTTTGGCCATTTTCAGACTTTTTCTTCTGGAGATTGAAATAGTTGTTCAAAAATTATGAAAATTGGTATGCTTATGTACTTTTGCTCGTAGAATCTAGTGGTGATATTGCCAGCGGTGTATAATTGACCATTTTTGGGATATGACCCAAAAATGGGCATTTTTGAGCAAAGTTTCAAAATTTTCTGAATGGTAGTATTTGAGTTAGAGTAAAGGATCCACACACACATACACACATATAAACTAGGGTGACCAGATCTTAGATCACGAAAGGAGGACACAACAGACAAAGAAGGATGATTTTTAGTAGAAAAGGATGACAAAATAATAATAGCAAAAAACAAACATATATTTTATTAAACACTTGAAAAGAAATAAAAATTAACATTTATTTGACCTTAACAACAATTATTTCTATATATTCTATATATATTTAAAATTTGAAATTGATCTTAAATATTATTCCATTTATATTTTAAATATGATGCGATATTTTTCACTTATCTAAGATCAATTTTAATTAACAAAAATAAATGCGTGCGACGAATGTGTGAGTGCGGAAAAAAGTTGTGTTCTAGTACAGTGAGGTAAAAACGATTTTTTTTCATTATTTCGTGAAAAAGCCGGGCGTAAATAAAAGCCGGCCGGACATTCATATTTTTATATCCGGACGTCTGGTCACCCTATATAAACACACAGAGATCATCGTGAAAATGTTAAAATTGGATTCTAGGGACCTTAAAACGTAGTCATTTAGCAAAATCTCGATATGCGATTTTTAGCACGATCCCTATACCTCCCTTACCAAGGGTAGCGGGAGGTAATAATTATGTGATTAAATATTGTCAAATATCCATATTCAAATAAAAATTTATGATGTACTTTGTGTATATCCTGTTAGTATATCATCTTATTTGTAGTGTATCCTTCTTCGTAAGACGTGTGTCGATTCTTCGAGAAAAGAAGTGTGGCATGTGTTTCCCTGTATAAAAACTTAACATCATAATTTATGATATGGCTCGCAGCTAATTATATATGATGGAACACACCCAAGAGAGCTCGGTGTTTGTTGAAATATGAAATAGCTTGGACTGAGCTGGGTTATCGCGAGCCGGCGATCTGGCTCGGCTCTGCTCTCCTCTCCATTCCTCCGGCCCTTTGTTATTACACAGGCCGCCAAGGCCTTTACGCGAGCCAAAATACAATCACGTGGATACGGACGCCGGTCGCCTTTTATTCCAACAACCGGATTATTTATTCAGAGCAGAACAGTTTATCTTTGAATAGGAGAGTTAGTTTAATGTATATTATAACCAAATTATTGACAGGACAAACAATATTAATTCTGTAAAGATATGTAAGTGATCTAAAGAGTCAAGTTAGAGTAAGTACTGTTAGTACATGGATGAGTAACGTTATTAACAAATATTTGTTTCATTTTAATTTAAGGTTAATTGTTTTTCATACATAACCTACTGAAAAATAATTATAAAAATCAAATTTACTTAAATTTCAATTAAATTTTTCTCAATTTTTTTGTTATGTAAGGATATAAAATATTCACAGGGTTGAATTTAGAAAAAAATACTCTATCGAATAGGCCTAATGTATATATATATATATATATATATATATCATCCCATTCAAGAAAATGTAACTTTGTATTATAACTTGAGAACCACTGGTTTAAAAAAATATTTTCTTCTCTAATCGGATGTTCCCCTTCTATAAAACTGTCTTATAGCATTTTATTGTACCTTTAATAATATAGTAATTATTTAAGGTAGCTCGTTTAGCTGTTACATCCTGTATATTCTTAACTCTATGGAAAACGGACAACAGATTATTTACCAAATAAAAACTTTTTAAAATAATATCTACCCAATTTTTAAAAAATTATGACTTTTTCAAATTTACCGCGAAACAACATAAGGCAGATATAGTTAGAATATAAATTTCTATTATATATGTACCTACATATATTGAAAATATATACTTAATTTATTTCACAGGAGTCTACACAATCTACCATATTTTTCACTAAAATCTGATAATTTTAATATTAATTACCGATAATACTGCATTTTAAATCTGGCAACACTGGTGGCAGTACTATTTATTAGCCCGCGCGCGTTAATTACACAGTACTTTAGATAATACAATATAAGTTGAAAATTTTATAAAATAAATAGAATATGCATTGTTACTTTGTATAAATACTTAATTAAGGTATTAAAGATATTTCAAAATGAATGTACTTTTTAAATGGCACAAAATTGACGCCTGTGGTGCACTCTCCACGCCAGCAATGAGTGCCCGTGAGGTGACGCCTGGTAAACGCCCGCACGGTACAAATATGTCATCATCATTACCGATATCTGCATACAAAGCAGATTGGCACACCCAGCAATGGGTAATATGCCGTGATGATATATTTATTTTTATTTATTTAATGTACTTTTTGTTGGTATTAAAATAATTTTTGTGTGGGGGCAGAACCCCTTCAGATTTTTCCGTGTTGGGGGCAGAGCCCCCTCAGTTTTTTCCGTGTGGGGGCTCGAGCCCCGAAGCCCCCACGTAGTCGGCACCTATGACCGCTTAATAACAAAGAACACAAAAGGTTTAGGCGACCGCAAGTAATTAAACACGTCGCGACTTGCATGTTTACGGAGCCCGGCTACTAGCGGGATTGCGTCATCGCTATAAATAGACACTCGCTCATTGCCGCGGCGGTAATGGCGCCAGCGGGCGTCCCGCGTTACATTATCTTAAACCTAAATGAATATGTAATAGGTACCCATTTTTTTTCAATGGCGTTAGTTTGGAATCATTCTTTCTTAAATTACTTAAGAATGATCACAATTAATATTTTGATGGTTAACCGTAAAATTGCTACAGTTTTGAATTAAAAACAATATAAATTAAATTGCTTCTCGCTATGAAACTGTTAAACAGTGTACTGCAGTCTACAATAAAGCACAGTGAAGAGACAATTTTTGGGTATATGGAGCATAACATAACAATTATTACACTCCTTTAGCTCATACTGTTCCACCCTTTATGTGAACATTCTCTCACATTAATTAAAACTGCGGTTTCACTTCAAGCATAAACATTAAACATAATGCACATTGCTATTAATAATTTATGAAACACCGCCCATCTGGCTATGTCTGATTGATGCGCTTGCAAGGCGTTGTGTTCATTACGTCGCGATGAAACAATCGCTGGTGGTTCCGAGCGGAAGTGACATCTGCCGGCGACACACAGCACCCCAGCGCCGTGGCGTCAAGCGGCGGGACGGAACACTGCGTCCGAATTACGCTAACTCGCGAGACGGTCCTCAAACGCCAGAGGAAATGAGAGTTGTGTTTACAAAGTACAGAGAGGTAATCAGGGTAATTATTGTCAAAGGATTTGTGGTGTGAATTTTGGTCGTCTGTTTTAAGTGCGAAAATTATGGTTCGGACGGCCTGAGTTCGAATCTGATCAAAGATAAACTATTTCTATTATCAAATAGCACAAAAGTTTGGTAAACACTTCTAACGGTACAGATATGTCGTCATTACTTAAATGTATGAATAAAAACAGATTGCACAACCATAAGTAAATTTCATAGTTTTATTGGACAGCTTCTATAATTTGACATTTGTTATTGGATAGCATTTGACAGTTACAATTTAACAGCATCTATACTTTGGTTGTTTTTGTTTACAATTTGACAGTTTTTATCTAAACAGCTTTTATAATTTGAATGAAGTTTTTATTAAACAGATTTTACAATTTGGCACTTTTTATTTCATAAATTCCAACGATTAGTTTTTAACCAATCATGATGCAAACCACTTGAAATTTCAACCAATGGGAACAGTATTATACTGATAAAACACCGTTACCCCGATAAATTTCCGCTGCCAACTAAATAAATAGTTGTTATTGTTTATAACTGTCAGTGTGCCAACTAAATAAATAGTTGTTATTGTTTATAACTGTCAGTGTGACAGTTAATTAATATTTCAAGTTTAAAAACAAAATAATAATAATAATAATAATTAAACTGTTTCATTTTGCGTTGTCTTTGGAATTTATCTCACCAAATACCACACTACCTCTCTGATTTTCTTTTATGTTTAATCACTCATTCTTTGATCACTCAAGCAAACTGACATTAGATAAAACCCTTCCTGCTTCGGAGTCGGGATTTACCATGCAGTTTGTTTTCGTGTTTGTTGCCAAGCAAAAAAATTCGTGCAAAATAAAAATTTATCGATAAAATCAGGAAATCTTGTAATATTACTTCTGATAATTTCTATAATTTGACTTTTATTAAACAGCTTCCATTTGACAGTTTTTATTTAACAGCTTTTATGATGTGACAGTTTTTAATAGCATGTTGTTGTAACTTGATATAGTTTGTAATAGACAGCTCTATAATTTGACTGTTTTTAGTAGGCAGCTGTTACAACTTGACAGTTTTTATTAAACATATTATATAATTTTGCAGTTTTTATAGAGAACTTCTAAAATCTTATAGTTTTTATTATACAACTTTTATAATTTTACAATTATCATTACTCAGCTTCTGTAATAGGGGATTCTACCATTATTTTTATAATTTCATCTGAACGTATAAGTAAAACTAAGACTGTCGGTGAAAAAATTCCTATTAATAAGCGAGCTATAGTCCTCCGAAATTTGAAAATATTGATGTGACGTCACGTATATAAGTTTTTATACAAACTATTTTCTTCGTGGACCTAAATGTTCTTGAAATATATGTTATTTCTAAATTATATTTATAAAAATAAATGAATATTATTATACTGTACAAGTCGACATGATTTATAATTGGAAATGTATTTAAATTATTTAAGTTTAATGCAAAATATTTATATTCAAATAAAAACCGTTTGAGAATTGCACTACTGGACTGATGATAGCCACGCCTACGCTATTTGAATTTGTCTACTTTCATTGGTAGTACACTACGCCCCTAACTCGGTATTCGTTATATATTTATAGGTGATGGTCTTTGAGTCAACAATCAAAATAATATATATGGATTTCATATGAGTGACGAGCTGCTAAAACAAAAACCCCCTTATTTCCGAAGTATTTCAATTATATCATTTTATTTCTTTATTAATATTCATTATTAAGCATATACTTTCACTATTTTTTACTAATTTATCTTAATTCGATTGAGCTGTAATCTCCTATTTGCAAGTTTTTATTAAATAGTTACTATTATTTAACAATTTTTTAGTTTCTAAAATTTGATAGTTCTTTAAACAGCTTCTAATATTAGACAGTTTCTGTAATTTGGCAATTTTCGATATGACAGTTTGTACTATTTGATAGATTTTAGTACATGGCGACTAAAAAATCGTTAATTTGATAGCTTATTTTACAACATTAATTTTAACAAATATGTCCCTACGACGATCATAAAATCAAAATTTTGGTATAAATTTTTTTTTTTTCGAACAATACCTATCAGTTTTTATAATATTTTCAGTTCCTGCTGTTATTTCAAATATTTTCTTAAAGAAAGTTCAAAATTTTTCAAACAATTTCGAAAAGGAATTATATAAAATGTTTTTTCAAATATTTCTCGTGTTCGGTCCTGCCTCATCTTCTCTTTTTCGTTTCGCAAACATCCTTCCTCTTTTGCTTCTTGTTAATTCTGTTTTATTATTTGACTTGTCGGAGATGATCTGCGACGCGTCGCGCGTCTTTGAAGTTCTTTGTTGGAATGTCTTTACTAACTTTAACTTTTCTCGAGAATTAAGCCTTGTCGCGCTATCTCTTCAACATTTATTCATTTTATATTTAAACCGCAATAAATGCGAACAAAGACGCGCACGCACTTTGTTAACAATTGCCAAATCAGGATGAGGATGTAAAGGATGTTTTTCAGAAAAGGAAATCGATATTACGTAACCCGTAGCAGCATCTGACGGAGAACGCCTGAACTCTGAAGTTATTTTAGTTGGAAGGTTCGCCGATAGGCGGCTGTTATGTAACGACCGGAATTTTTCAATAACTTCCCGGAGTTTTCAAAATATTCATTTGTACGCATTAAAAAGCTAAAAATAATTTTTTATATTATCCTTTTAGATTTTTCGATCAAATCGTAATTTTCAATATTCAAGTTCAGAGTTGTCACTGTTATTCCTACGACTATAATCCACATAACTGACAATTTTGAAACCTATTCTAAATTAATAATATAAACAATGTAGGAGAGACAACTTATTTAAGTAGTATATAAACGTGAAATGTAGTTCCAATTTTATATGATAGGCAGAAACAAATTATTTCTGTAAAACTAGAAACTTATGTGGGATATAATATGTAGACAGGGTGATTCATCGATTATTTTAAATATTATGAAACTTTTTTTCAAAATATGTATACTTTAGATTAAATGTCTATAAATATCCACAAGATATTCCATTTTTGCGCAATTGTATGTAGCTTTATATTTTCAAATAGAACACTCGGTATATTTATTTAAAATTAAAAAGTAAATGAAATTTACTATGAAATAGCGTAAAAACAATTATATTCATATGTCATATTATTAAAAAATACAGTGGCGAATGATTTAAATATTACTGTTATTTAATATTATCAGATGATGAATTCAAAAAATACTATTGTAAACCCTCCTGTATTAAATATAAATGTAATTTATTTTAATCACTCGCCATTTAATCATTCGCCATTTTATTTTTTAATAAAAAAAACAGAACAGAACAGACCTATGAATCATCCTGTATACGTATGAACTTATTTTTTACGTTCCGTTACCTTTAGGTACGGGAGGTATTGTCTTTGGTCAAAAAATTTGGTGGTGAGTTTTTAATCAATAAGCACGTTTTAGGGCCCCTAGAATACGATTTTACTATTTTTACGATGATGTATATATATATATATATATATATATATATATATATATATATATATATATATATATATATATATATATATATATATATATATATATATATGTGTGTGTGTCTGACAAAAGTTTGCTCTGTGATAACTGTAATACTTCAATTCCAAAAGTTATAATTCTTTCGTATTTCTTTTCGTTACATCCATATGAAGAGCTGATTAGATTTTGGTTATAATTGGTCAACCGGAAGTACACACATTTGAAGATTTTAACAATTTTTCTTGAAAAAACAATTATAAATAACATTTTTTCACATTTAATGTTATTATAAATATTAAAAAATATTTTATTCTCTATACGATTTGACTGCATTTTATACTTCATATTAAATGGATATAGAGTTAAAAATTATAAACAAATTAAATTTCATAAATTAGCCAGCTATGCAATAACTATGGAAACAGCTACTATATTAAGAATATTCTGATTGAAAGATGTCAGTGTCAAGTGCAATTGACAGAGCATTTTTGTGTTATAATAGTACTGGTAATATAGAAACTGTCTGTATGGAATTTGTATAAAACATACAAATTACGGCAGCTAATGTACAAGAAATAGAATCTTTTGCAAGGAACATTATGTACGAAATTTCTACAAAATACATGGAACTGACGGCTGGCCACATCAGAATTTCTTTTTAATAAATCACATTACATTACATTCTCTTATGTGGGAAGTCAATTCATTGATAGTTTGTATACTTTAATAAATTTTGCATCTATTATTTTAAAAAAATACTTAATTAAAATGTAAATTTGATCTAGATAGCAAATATTCTGATCCAGGATTATGTCAAACTTTTTGAGTTCATATTTTATTCTTTCATATTTTCTGGTCTATTTTTCATAAACAAAGTTGAAAATATCTTGTTAATATAAATAAAATAGGCTGCGTTCCGGTGGCCTATATAAGTTTGATGTATTTTTGAGCGCTCGTATATTCTAATAGTTTTTATTTTATGCATCCATCTCAAGTTGTCTGGAGGATACTGTTTTAAAGTTTTTAAATCACGTGTTAAGGGTTATTGATGAGTTCAGCAGACGACAGGAGTTAAATTGTAGCTTGTAGCGTTATTCGATAAGCAAACTTATCCGCCATCTCATGCATTTTGTGATACATTTTCTACTTTATCAAATCTATCATAAATTATTCACAGACAGATACTGCACCGACCATATTTCATAGATGTTTTTCATAAATTTATAAAAAGAGTTGAACTGTATACATCAGATACATAAAAACATATACAGCGTTGAACACAACGTCTCATGTATTCAAAATGATGTGGCAACATAATTTAAGGGGCTAAAGCGAAGGCCAACAAACTTATTTTGAATTTTTCTCAAAAAAAATCGTTATGTAAGAATATCAAAATATATTTATCAATGAATTCAGAATCAAATAAAAAAACATGTTCTCATTTAAAGCCCGTTTGTCACGATTTATATTTTGGATGAATCTATGGACAGACTTCTGAACAAAATTTTTATGAACAAATTTGAGGACATACTTCTATGTATACAAATATACTGTATTCTACTCTGAACGTAATATGCTACATATAATTTTGGCTTTAAACATGAATGTTCTTCATAACTTTCTGTGAGTTTTGCTACTTGTTCACGAGTCTAAGGTAATTTAATATTTTATAAATACAATAATCAACGACCACAATAATTATTAAAAATAACGCATTGCTCGCCACTTTGTCCGTAAAAAAGAACTTTATGGACAAAAAAATCCTTGATGAAAATTTATTTATTCGACCGTCTAAAAAATTCTGTACATAATTACATACAATCATAATTCTTATTTTAAATGAAAGTTCTTTTAATTTTGAAGCAATTTGTAGTATTTAAAAGTCTTAATTGTATTTAGTTTAACTGCATCTGATTTTTTTTAAAATAAAGCTGACGCGTCCGCCATTTTGGAGCCACTTAAATCATGCAATATTAGTATTACAGTATTATTAACAATTGAAATTATCCACAATGACGGGTTGTTCTGCTCCAAACTGAGCAAATTATTTGAGAAATGTTTATAATTTTTACATGTACTTAAACAATACTTATATTTTTCTCTAACCTCATAAATCTTAAGGAACCGTATTTTTTCTTGTCTTATTATTTTAAATCAATATAATATGGCAAATATGGAAGTTATATTTAATTATGAAGAATAGTTACCACATAAACTTAGAAAAAATGCACTTTTTTCAAACGTCGTAGAAATGGCATTTTTTGTGACTTGATTCACAAGGTAGAAGTTTCATTTTACGCCGCTGGAAATTTCTAGTGTTTCAAGACAAGAAATCTTGTCTTGATCATTTCTCTTGTCTTGGTTTGATTTTCAAGACAAGGAAATAAAAACTTCCTGTCTTGCTCATTCCTTGGCGACGTAATTCTTGTCTTGTTTCAAGAATTCTTGATATTTCTTGTTTCTTGATATTTTAGGGGAATCCCCTTTTCTATCGCTTTATCCAATCCGAACGCTCAAGTGTAGCGTTGGCGTCTGCTCTGCCCTTGCCCCTGTCCGTTACATACCGTGTGTCTGTCTTAAAGGTGTACATAGGAGATTAATACGGGAAAACAGTTTTTTACAAATTCTTGCTCGCCTATTTATTTTAAATAAAAACACATCAAATAAAAGTTGTAGGGCATAAAATTCTGCATCTAAATCAATAAATAGAATTGCCTTTACATGCTTTGTAACGACAGAAATTGATTATGAATATGTTGAAAATTACGTTGAAAATATCGACAGCCATGGAATTGAACAAAAAATAAATAAATGCTTGACGTTTTATGTGTCACAACTTAAGTTAACTTATTTGACGTTTCTGACAAAAAATTTATAAATGTTGATAATAAACAAAACAATTATACAACATCCTTAGCATCACCAAAGCTTAAGCATTATTGTAATCAAAATTATTATAAATAGAAATTTATTTCACATATTCTAGTGAGACATAAAATCTTGTATGCACCACGAGCGTTACTAGATGATAATGCCCATCGGACGACATCTATCCCTTGGGCCAAAGGTCTTTGGGCTTGATCCTCGTCGCTCTCCTGGCATTATCATCATCGTAACGCCCTTGGTACATAATATACTATTCTGTTATGATGTAGAACCCCATTATAGATAGTCACTAAAATAATAAATTGTCATATATTTTGAGAACCACTGTCGAAAAATTTTTTGTTAATGGTTTAGACTTTCAAAATGGTATTTGTTTGCTAATTAAACTATCCTTGTATGTCTTATAGTTTTCGAGATAGCAATGGTGGCACACATAAATTGAACAGCTTGTATAAGAAAATTAAACAATAATTTTGGATGTTCAAAAAGCGTAATATATCCCTTTTATAAATTCGCGGACTACGGTATATGAAGCATATTGAGCGTAAAAATGTTCTGCGCTTATTCAATGTGGTGTAAAATATCAATGATTGCTGCTAGGCAACAGTGTAGAAAGGCCATAAAAAGTTCTTAAAAATAGGTAATAAATCCGAGGTTTTATGTTCATTTAAAGGGTAAAAATCGATAGGTAAACACAATTTTCTTTATGCCCCATATATAACGACAAGAAAATATCGTTACGGGCCTGTATATAAAGTACCGTGAACAGTGAATTTTCATCAAGTTCGACGTTTTTCTGTGCAATAAATTCCAATCCATAAATAAAAATTATATTTCAAAAGGCGTTTCGAGGGTAGTTATCATAACGCGAACGCTAGACTTACAGTAACGCCCCTGTGAGTTTAACCCAGTTTAAAGAGTTTAAAGAAATCTTTTATAAGTCATCCATCCTCACGCATCCTATATGTTGCCTTTGATCGCCACACAGGACCGGACCCGGGAAATTTTATTCACAAGGTATTAAATAATGACGATTACTAATATTAAACAATTATTTAAAAAATCTGTGTGGCCAGCACATTACCTTCCGTCAGTTCTATGCATTTTCTACAAATGTAATACAGAAAGTTCCTTGCAAAAGATTCTATTTCTCGTACATATATTACCTTAAGGCAGTTGTATGTATTTTATAAAAATTCCATTCAGAAAGTTTCTAACGAAAGATCCTATATTTCCATTAAAATTATAACAAACATACACCTTTCAATCAGAATTTTATTAATATAGCAGATGTTTCCAGAGTTATAACATAGCTGGCTAATATATGATATTTAATTTCTTTATAATTTTTTAACTCTATATCCATTTAATATGAAGTATGCATTCAAATCGTATAGAGAATAAAATATTCTTTAATATTTATAATAACATTAAATGTGAAAAAATGATATTTAACTCGTTTTTTCAAGAAAGTCTTCAAATGACGGTACTTCCGGTTGACCAGTTATAAGCAAAATCTATTCAGCCCTTCACATGGATATAACGAAGAGGAATACGAAAGAGTTATAATTTTTAGAATTGCAGTATTAGAGTTATCGCATTAGAAAATTTTGTCACACACAGACACAAACACACACACACACACACACACACACACACACACACACACACAACACACACACACACGCGCGCGCCCACACACACACACACACACACACACACACACAACACACACACACGCGCGCGCACACACACACACATACACACACACACACACACACACACACACTCACACATAAAAATATTAAAATCGTATTCTAGGGACCCTAAAACGCGCTTATTCTTCAAAAACTCACCATCGAATTTTTTTACCAAAGACAATTCCTTCCTTATCTAAAGGTGACGGAAGGTAAAAAATTAATTAAGACTAAAACTATAATTAACTACATAACACTAACACTATTTATTTATTTAACCAATTAACACTACTATTTATTTCCACGATTTTAATAATTATTTATTTCACTACGCGTTCTAATATTAGACTGCCCGGTCTGTTGCAGACTCTTGTAGACTGTTTACGCGATATATATATATATATATATATATATATATATATATATATATATATATATATATATATATATATATGGTTTCATTCATAGTTTGATACTAACAAGTTATTCTCTGTTCCATTTAAGCCATTCAGTAGATGGCACTGGCAACAGCGCAAATCTAAAGTAGCCGAAATTACATTCGGTAAACTTGTCTCTTGTCTCTAATTTCAGCCAATCAGAGAGGTCATAACTATTCCCTATGCTCCGCAATACTGAATGGCTTAAATGGAACAAGGTGTAATTGATGTAGTATTTTAAATTACAAAGTAACTATTGAATGGTTGTTATGGTTTTGTTATATAGTTATTGAAAAAAATTTGCTGTAATAATAATTATTAGGTTTGTTCGTTTCGCACCCTTGCGTGTACAGTTTACTGGGCGGCAGTAAACCGTGGACGCAAAGCAGCGAAACGTATAGTTATTGGGAATTATTTGAAAGAAAAATACATTAAATTGAGTGAAAATGAGGACCTTCCTTTAAAACGTATTCACTTAGAAGCACAAGCAGCATCTTTGTATTTAATTCCGAAGCAAGTAACTCGTTTCTTGTATTCGTTTCATCAACCGTACATGACAGCTGTAATTGTGTAAAGATAAGTAACCTAATTTAGCCTAAATGTAGTATTAATTTAAATAAATAAATTTCATAATGTTAAATTATTTAAATAACAAAATAATTTTGTAAAATTACTTGTCATTCATACTAAAAAAAAAAAAAAAAACAAACAAAAATCAGAATTAATTCCTCCGTGACTTCTAAAATATTCTCTCACGGAGTGACTAATGTTTTACATTAGTTATTTCAAATAACCATAGTAACAAGTATATTATCAGTCGGTGTTGGATAAAAGTTTTTTCTTTGATTATCTCAAATACAAACAAATGGGACGAAGGTTGGTTTTGCTAAAATACTAAATGCCAAAATGCGACATCGTACATTTAAAAATAATATACTATAAATCTTGCAAACTATTTCTATTAGTTTTTCGTTGAAAAAAGTCTACTCCATCTCTGGTAAAACTGTCCATGGCTAATCTTCCGTGAAAGATACATATTCCCTACGAGTTTTGATTGAAAATTTGAATGATGCTCTGGGGATGTGTATCATCTTAGGTGCTCGGAGACTTGCTTTTTATCGCTGCGAGTTAAAAAGGCCTCACATAAAACTCGTCGGATGATGCGGGCCTGATTGAAGGATCAAATGCTCTGTTATATCAATTCAATCTTTTCAGAGGATTTTAAATACGCACCGTGCATACCCGATCACGCACTGGATCACTAAATCAGTTTGAATTTTTTTTTTAATATGCGGATCAAGAAGGATTTCACCCTAGAAAAAACATCGGAGCACAGTAGATTTTTGCGATCAAAGTATCACGAATTTTTTACAGGGAGATTTAGCGAAAAACAACGAAGTTATAAATAAAATGATGCATTATTTTATAGGTTTTATTAACTAAAAATCTTAGGTTCATAATCTGTCAGGGACAGAATGAGTCTTTTATTTTTTACCTCGCATCGCATATCCAGATTTTAGTGAATAAGCACGTTTTAAGGTCCCTAGAAACCGATTATAATATTTTTACGATGATGTCCGTATGCGTGTGTGGATGTGTGTGTGTGTGTGTGTGTGTGTGTGTGTGTGTGTGTGTGTGTGTGTGTGTGTGTGTGTGTGTGCGTGTTGTACGTGCGTGCGTGCGTGCGTGCGTGCGTGCATGCGTGTATGTGTGTGTGTGTGTGTGTGTGTGTGTGCGTGCGTGTGTGCGTGTGTGTGTGAGTGTATGTGTGTGTGTGTGTGTGGATGTGTGTGTGTGTGTGTAATGTGAATGTGTGTGTGTATGTGTGTGTGTGTGTGTGTGTGTGTGTGTATGTGTGTGTGTGTGTGTGTGTGTGTGTGTGTGTGTATGTGTGTGTATGTGTGTGTGTCTGGGGATGTGTGTGTTGATGTTGTATCGACGATTTCTCAAATACTATAAGACAAAAGACATTTTTAACTACGGATTCCTCAATCTAACAATAATGGGAATAGTTGATTAAGTTTTGGTAACATTTGCACAACCGGAAGTAGTAGTTACAGGAAAAAAATCATCTAAATATTATTTATCGAAAATTTATGTAAATACTTATATTAAAGAATGTTAAATTCTTTATTCGATAAATATAAATTCATTATTATATCTTCTATAGATTTAGAGATAAAGAAATGCATATAAAATAATTTGATGTAAAAAATCTCAGATCAAACTACTACAAGGTAAGAAATTCAAATGTTTGTAATTGACTCATAAATGTCACTGTCAAAAATATTTGTATGCCACTGTCAAAAATATTTGTACATCATTGCGAAGATTATGAAAATAAAAAAAGTTAAGAACGCAAAAGAATATACGTAAAAAAGAATATAAAAGGAATTGCGAAAAAATGAAGAATATAAAGAAAAAGAAAATAGAAAAAGAAAATTTCAGGATATCGAGTATAAAGAAAATGTATGTACTGTACATAATTTATATTAAAATATCCCATAGATTTTGCAAATATATGTGAGAATTAATTTGTAGTGAGACATGAATAGGTATTTGTATTTAAAATATTTTTTGTTTTATGCGTACAACCAGGTAAAATATCTGGCGAGAAGTTATGTGCTGGCCACATCAGATTTTTCTTTATTGTAATCAAATTTTCTTTATTGTAATGTAATCAAGCATACTATGTATTTTCAATGTATATCTTCCATTTGCAATAATTAATATTCTTTGTCACAGCAATACAATTAATTGTTCGAATCAATAAATAACAAATTTAAATTTATGCTATTCAGAGCAATTATTCTATAAATACTGCGTTGCAATTTGATAAATGAACCTCCATTCCTAGTAAGAATAATAATTTAGATCAGATAGCATACAGTGACACTGGTTCTTGCTTAAATTTAATTTCACCAACTCGTAAACAAGAACGAAATTGATCTATAATGAAATCTCTACTCTATATGAAGTTATGAGCATGGTGAAGAATTTACCATTATGTCGTGCCATCGTAAACCAAGATACAATGATATTTTTTGAGATCAAATCTATTTAAGGACAAAGTAGTTGAGATATGTTATTAATTAATTAAAAATGTATAAAAGACTGTCGAATGAAGTGTCAAGTGCAAATGACATAGTATGTAAAATAAATAAAATAAATAATTAAATATATCATCACGGCATATGACCCATTGCTGGGTGTGTCAATTTGTTTTGTATGCAGATATCGGTAATGATGATGACATATTTGTACCGTACGGGCATTTACCAGGCGTCACCTCACGGACACTCATTGCTGGCTTGGAGAGCGCACCACAGGGGTCAATTTTGTGTTATAATTTTACTATGGAAATATAGAAACTTTCTGTATGGAATTTGTACAAAATGCATAGAACTGACTTAGGGTAATGTACTGAAAATATAGAATCTTTTGCAAGAAATTTTTTGTGTGGAATTTGTACAAAACACATAGAATTGACGGAAGGTAATGTGCTGGCCACATCAGATTTTTTTACAAAATTTTGAACTTTGAAATAATTGGTCAGTTTTAAGGGGTTCCATTTCTTGCAATAAACATAAATAAATAATATAAAATATTGCGAGATTTACTAACTATGAAACTTCACCATCGGTTAAGCGTTGTGCTTGAACGCTTACTTAAATAACACCCTGTATATATATATATATATATATATATATATATATATATATATATAATATATACAGGGTGTTATATTTTAATGGACCCAGCAAATATCTCGCTTATTTATTAAGTTGGTAATTTCTTTCATATAACATGATTTATACAGCAACATGTAAGCTACTTGATGACGGATGTACATTCCTGATACCACTTTCGGTTTATTAGTAATTAATACCTACTTTGAAATTTCAAATGGAACATACTATATTTTTTTACAAATTTGAAAAGAAAATCAAACTTGCTTTATGATCATGTAAAATAATCTATGTGTTACATTATTAAAAAGCAAAATGGCGGGCACTTTTTTATACACCTAATTGGAAAGAGAATAGTGAGCCGTGACTGTGGCTTGAAATAAAACAATTGTTACACGGTAAAATATTATTTCGTGTAATAATAATAGTTACATTTGTATTAGTAAATTGTTTTATTTCAAGCCACAGTCATGGCTTACTATTCTCTTTCCAATTAGGTGTATAAAAAAGTGCCTGCCATTTTACTTTTTAATAATGTAACATATGGATTATTTAACATGATTGTAAAGCAAATTTAATGTACTTTTCAAATATGTAAAAAATATAGTTATGTTCCATTTGAAATTTCAAAGTAGATATTAATTACTAATAAACCGGAAGTGGTATCAGGAACGTACATCCGTCATCAAGTAGCTTACATGTTGCTGTATAAGTCATGTTATATGAAAGAAATTACCAACTTAATAAATAAGCGAGATATTTGCTGGGTCCATTAAAATATAACATCCTGTATATATATATATATATATATATATATATATATATATATATATATATATATATATATATATATATATATATATATATATATATATATATATATATATATTATATACGAGTATATGTGTATAAATGAAATATTTTTAATGATCAAAAATGAAATTCATTTGCCTGAAATGATTAATAAAATTGTAAATAAAGAGACAAAATTAATTTATTAATTATCTTTTGTGTTATTTTTTTATTCCAAATAAATTCCCCATTCCATTGTTCCCTAAATTCGAATTATAAATATGTATTATTCCATAACTATTTTATTTATTGTTTAATTAAATTTTAAAACACCAATAAAAATTACAATATTTTACAAACCTTTTGTTTACATTGTCCATTATTATTAATTGATAGAAAAGAGAATTTTATTATTCAACAGATTTAAATATAATATAAAATTATATAACATAACCCTATTATTACGCAACCAACACCACACTTGCGTCATCAGTGTTACGTAACATAAAGGCTGTTTTCTTTTCCATAACCTTTCTTTTCGTGTAGCAAATCTCTGCTTTTCTTTTACAAATCATAAATAAGTAACAAATTTAAAATTTCATGTTGCTCTGAGTAATTTCTAGAACGCAATAAAGTATTGTGAACGAAATTTATTACGAACAAGTAAAATAGTTGCGATTATGCTAACCATAGTTTCTGAACTAAAATTATTATTTGTGTAAATATTATAAATCGCGTGTTTCAAATCAGTTTGGGTAGATTTTCAAACAGAAAACTAGATTCCTATGCAGGAACTAGAATTATATAGAAATGAGTTTTGATGGTTTAAAGTAGAACAACAAGAACACAAAGATATCGTGACCATATTTATTTTATTGTTATATTGAATATTATTGTAGTTAATTTTGTAATAATTATGAAATTTTAAATTAGGTATTTTAAAATGAAAGCCATGGTAATTAGTTAGGGTGAGTAATATTTTTAGTAAATACTACCAGCCTCAAAGAACAAACACATGGCACGTCATCAATAAATATTACTAGATAATGACGTCACTTATTACTACGTTTACATGGGGTACTAATTTATTCTAGAAAATGCATTGCGTGTTGTATAACTTACTGTATATGATACATGCAGATGAATTATCGTGTAATACTTATTAAAACAAACCAATAATACTCAGGGCCTAGTTTAGGTAGTTTTAGCTCTAACCAAATCAAAGCGCTCCAAGAACTATAATAAAATGAGAAAATTATGCGCCTCCAAAATCTGTGCGCTCTAGCCTACAGCAGTGGCGTATCCAGGACTCATTGTAAGGGGGGGCTGCCATGGACCTATTGCTTATATACATAGGTATACTGTTCACCGTCTAGTTAGCAAATGTAAGTCATATTTTCAAACAATTCTGAATTGAAAATAAGGATATAGATAATATAACCAAACAAAAGATGACAGTATGTTCATTCTGTATTAATAAAAAAAATCACTGTGAACATAGGAATATACATAAAGTGAAAAAGTGTCCTTAACGGCCGCCAGCCGTTAAGATGTATAACGGACGCATCATAGAATAACGAGAGATTTAGTGAAGGAAAATTTATAAATAACAAAAAATTTGTCAAGATGACAGAAGAAAGAATTTTCAGAAGATATTCCTATATGTTTAAATTATATGTCATTGTCATTACGAAAAATGTTGAAAGCCACATGGCCGATATACAAATAATAGACTTGGCTGATAACTTCAGCCCTGTCCGTTATTTGCTTTATATCGGCCTAATAACGTTAATAACTATTTACGCACTACATTAAAGCGAAAAATAAATGATTCGCTTCTAACATTTCGTTATAATTGTAAAACGATATTCAATTTTATACTTCCTCTGTATCAATAGGTAAATTTTTATATTATACTATATACGAGTACATGAGAACATGAGAGCTAACTATTAAGCCTATCTATCGGCATTGTACTTCTTATTGAATTTTTCAAATATTTTAATAGTAAAATGCGGAAAATGATTAATTTAAATACATTATATTTTCAATTCATTGGACTTTAAGAGGGGGCTCAAGCCCCCTGAGCCCCCCGCTGAATACGCCACTGGCCTACAGCCTGGTCAACCTATCCGATAATTGGGCACTGCAGTAATTCTGTAGCACAAGACACAACTCACAAATACTTAACTCAGAAGAAACCGTTGTAATTAGTATAATAGGTAAATAAACTTGAACGGTATAATACATTGATATATTTTACTGACAGCAAATTGACAGGTCTATATATTTTTTATAAAGCAATAATACATAACTACTTTAATATTTACAATTATTTATATTAATTTAAGTCACTCGTGTCTGGATGAGATGAGTTGACAATCACTGACAATCAAGTGACAGGTACAGGGTCGATATTTGATCGATTTTTAGTTTAATGTAGACATGGACATTCTTAGTAGTGCTGCCTTTATGATATGAAAATCAACTACAATTATTTCAAATAATTTTATATTCCCTAAAAGGAATAATGACTGACTTAGATATAAAGGTAAATTTCATTAATATATACGTTTCTTAAAATTCGTATTTTTTATTTCTTCTTTTTAAAAAATAAATAACACCTATTATTTTATACACTATTATTCACGAAAGATGACTATTCAAGGTCATTTGTTCGAAGAAAGAATACACATCACTTTATAGCAGTAGCTTAGCAACATTTTATATTAGAAAGAGAGAGATTATTTGACCTATGTCTATTTAATTTATGTGATGTGACAGATATACGTAACTAGTGGCGTTACTTTCTAACACACTATAAATAAAAATGACATATATCGTAGAATTACAGATACCTAATTATCTACTGCACTGCCCTCTGTGCTAATATTTACCCAGTGGCGTTGACGTTTAATTCAAATTATTATTCCTTCGTTTATAAGTTAAGTCTATGTTTTTGTATTCTGCAAAAACATAAGTGAAGAACATAAATCTTTCAGAAAGGCAGTATTTACAGAGAAACAATTTTCAAATGAGTTATTTTTTCAGTTAAAATGTGTCCATAAATATTTCACGTTGCACGCCTATGCAAACGAAATGCAATGAAGTTATCTGCAAGTAATATTATATCAGACGGCTCACAAATGACCTTGAATAGTCATCTTTCGTGAATAATAGTTTATTTCATTTTATAACATTTTTTTCAGGTTGATGACGTGCGTAGAAACGTTAAGCTATGTAAGCATGCGCAATATCGAAACTAAATTTAAAGTATTTAATAAGTAGTTTGAAAACTAGGTTTTAAGGCAAACCCATCAATTTTAGATTTGGTTTGAGATATCGACACTGTATACCTATATGGCGTTTTCAAAATTAACACGTTTGAAAACGGTTTCAAAACTGAACGTAATCTTTATTATATATTATAGTTATAGTTATGTTGAACTCCTTAATAATCTAAAATTTGACTTTTAAAATATTAGGCTTGGCTTGGATTGGGCGTGATGAAACTATAGCTTAGCTTGACTTGATATATCAAGCTTTTATAACATCAGGCTTGGCTCGATTTTCCAAGCTGTTTTAATTAAGCCAAGCTTTCAACTTTTAAATCAATAAGTATTATTTAGCTTTTAAATATGAATATACGTATTAAATTTCCTTGTAAATCATCAAAATTTCTTTCTTGTACACTAATATCGTGTTAGCAAGTTGTTACGGTAAGTATGTAATTACGTGTAAGTGAAAAACGAAAAAAAATGTGGATATTTTGCATGGTACTCCCTCATAAATACAACAGATCTACATAGATAACTCTAATGCCCGCGTACTCATGCCATGTCGGCCATAAAACAAAATTGAAATAAAAATTTGTCCGATAAACATGTACCAGTAAATCAAACATCGCAGGTAGCTATGAGCCATAAAGAAATCTCTTGGCAACAGAGTAAATAGAGAAAATGAAGTTTTGCGGTGTCGCAGGAAATAAAAACAAGCAATAATACTTACTTCCGGTAATCTGGAGCGATGCAGGACGACGCAGAGTAGATGCAGTTCCGGAAAACACCTGCAGAGGGAAGCACCAACTGAAAACAATATATATTTATTAAGAAATGCATTCAATTTAAAATAAAAAATTAATAGATACACCGTTTGCACTTGTATAGAAAGAAAGCAACACTTGAAATACTAAATAATCAATTTAGTTTCAGAAGTCGTTAAATGTAATTCAGAATTTTCAATTTAATTTGAAAAAGCGTCAAAATATCACTACAATTTTTATTTTAGCGTTTTTCATTAACTTAATGTAGCTAATGACGTCATGTCCAGCATTAGTTGTTGTTATTGTTGCAACACATGCGTATACTAAAAATGAACAAGCAGAAGACTCACGTCATCAATAAATATTACTTGATACTGACGTCACTTATTACTACGTTTACATGGGGTACTAATTTATTCTAGAAAATACAATGCGTGTTGCATAACTTACTCTATACAATACATGCATGTAAGTAATTAAAATAATTAATTACAAAACTAAACTATTTTTGAAAATAATCATTTTCTTTTATATATTTATTTTTATTTATTTATTTATTTATTTATTACATATATTTGGATTTAATTGCAGTTTCTGTAAAACTATCAATTTGGGTTTTTTCGGTGATGTTAGAGGTTCGCCTCTTCTAACTTTTCCCGAAATCTTGCTCACAGCAGACCTGCTTATTTGTATGGCATCTGCTGCTCTCCAAAAATACATAATTCAATTAATGTTTGATAAGAAAAGAAATGTTTGAAAAAAATTACCTCTCGAACGGCTTTTAACAAATTCGTTATTTGCTTCTGCGATTTTGTTAAAGCTTTTGGCATGATTGCAGATGAATTATTGTGTAATATTTATTAAGACAAACCAATAATATTCAGGGCCTGGTTTCGGTCGTCTTAGCTCTAACCAAATGAAAGTACCCCAAAAACTATAAGACGAGAAAATTGTGCGCCCCCAAAATCTGTGCGGTCTAGGCTGCAGCCTAGTCGGCTTATCCGGTAATTGGGCACTGCAGTAATTCTGTAGCGTAAGACACAACTCATAAAATACTAAACTCAGAAGAAACTAGAACGATTTATTTTATTTATATATTTTACTGACAGCAAATTGACAGTTCAATATATTTTTGCAAAACAATAATTTCCTAATACTAGTATTTTTTATTCCTCCTTTTTCAAAAAATAAATAACACCCAATAATTTCTATAAATTATATTTCATTATATAAGGTTTTTTTCAGGTCGATGACGTGAGTCTTCTGCTTGTTCATTTTTAGTATAATACATTTTAAATTAAACAGTTTTGCCTTCTTAATCGCAATAAATCCAGTGTAAGAAATCAAGTGAATGTTGTGTGGCATGGAGCGTCGATTTAGATTAGTGCCGCTCGGCGTCCCGGTGCCTGGCGTCTGCTCCGGACTCTGGACTACGTACTCGGTTAAGACCCGGATCGTGTCCGCTTGTCCAGACTCCGGTTTGCTACGAACTCGACAGCTGTGCAGTTGTTACGCTACTTTAACCAATAGGACCAACAAGTCATTTTCCCAAGTCAAAAAGATAGAAAAGGTTAAGAAATTTACAAAAAAAATAATTATGCTAATGCTAACTTATAATTGCAAACTAAGCAGAGGCATTTTCATGTAGGCGTCTACAATAAAAATTTTGACCCGATGCACTTTTTGTTCGGATTGCATGTTGGCTGAAATCTTGTAAGATCCAAGCTTTCATTACAAGCCGGGAAGGAATTCGCATTGTAAAAGCATTATTTGTCTTCTCTTATAATAAATTTTTCTACAAAATGTTTGATACGTAGGGGAGACCGGTGTTAATTGTTACAAAATTTAAATTTTTATTTTTCACGAGTTAACGTTACTTTGAAATTACCTATATGAGAACCTACCCACCTAGTGAATAATATTTTAAATTTTGAAAATGTGACAAATATAAAAGTATAAGGATTTTTAGACATGTATTACAAATGTTACAATTGACACCTAACTGGTGTCAA
Source organism: Harpalus rubripes (assembly GCA_963082715.1). NCBI lineage: Eukaryota > Metazoa > Arthropoda > Insecta > Coleoptera > Carabidae > Harpalus > Harpalus rubripes. The sequence continues at coordinate 4,504,140 of OY720453.1, read as the reverse complement.
TAGTAACAGGGGCAGTGTTAATTGTAACAAATTTTAACAGTGATGTAATAAGATAAAATAACAGATACAAGAAGAAATTATTGAAAAAATAAACATTTATTTATTACCTCAGAAAATACAAAATTCAGATGACTCATCTAAAAGAAAACAAAATATATATTCTGTTGGTGATATGGACCATTTTGACCATTGCCTTTAGACGCGAACGGTATTGCAGTTTAGGTAAACATAAAATATGTCTTTATTCGTCCAATTTAACTTGCCTAGTGTCCAGATTTTACATTTTCCCCACTGCAACCAGTCTTCTGTGCTCAAAAAATATGGGCCAATACATATCAGAGAGTTTCCTCATCGGAACTGTTTTTCGTTTTTTTGCTCTTCTTCTTTTATGTCTTCGATAGCAGTGGTTTTTTCATGTAATTTTTATCATGATCAATACTGTACTTAATTATTAAACACGTTACAATCGACACGGTGGCATGTGTTACAACTGACACCGCTTAACTTTTAAAGATATTATTTGCCTTTTTGTATTTATTAGGTAATAATTCTAAATGTTTTTTAATGAAAAATAAAAGCAGATATTACTCAAAAACTTATCCTTAACTTGAAATATTTCCGAGCAGAGGACTTATAGTGTTTTAGAAACAATGTGTGTCATTACCTGCATTTACTTTTTTGTCGATTTACAGACATTCGTCAGAAACAGACGCCGTATTTGCGCGTATGCACTTACACTAAATACCAAAGAGCTATGACCCTTTCTGCTTCACTCTGCAAGCGCGTTTTAATCTACTTCGAAAAGATGGCCCTGTTACTGTTACCTACCCTTGTTACATTTGACACCTGTTACAATTGACACCGGACTCCCCTACTAAAGAATTTTTTGTAATTTTGTAGGCACTGCGATGTATCGCTCGAAGCCTTTTTTACCTTCCGTCACCTTTAGGTAACGAAGGTATTGTCTTTGGTCAAAAAATTCGGTGGTGAGTTTATGATGAATAAGCACGTTTTAGGGTCTCTAGAATACGATTTTAATATTTTTACGATGATGTCTGTGTGTGTGTGTGTGTGTGTGTGTGTGTGTGTGTGTGTGTGTGTGTGTGTGTGTGTGTGTGTGTGTGTGTGTGTGTGTGTGTGTGTGTGCGTGCGTGCGTGCGTGCGTGTGTGTGTCTGTGTGTGACAAAATTTTCTAATGCGATAACTCTAATACTACAATTCCAAAAATTATAATTCTTTCGTATTCCTCTTCGTTATATCCATGTGAAGAGCTGATTAGATATTGGTTATAATTGGTCAACCGGAAGTACCCTCATTTGAAGATTTTAACAGTTTTTCTTGAAAAAACAATGTTAATATCATTTTTTCATATTTAATGTTATTATAAATATTAAACAATATTTTATTCTCTATACGATTTGAATGCATTTTCTTTTTATATTTCATATGGTTAGAGCAACGCCTCATGTCATGAGTGCCCTCGGAGCTCTGGGTTTGAATCCCACTAAGGCATGGATGTGTGTGAATGTGAACCCACTCTGTAATTGGGATTTCATCCTGTTGAGGGGTTCAAAAAAAAGGTAGTTACTATTAGACTATATTTTAAGAAATAAACTGTCAAAATTGTTGGCCACACCAAATTTTTATTTAAATAATTTGTATTAGTATATTATCTAATTCCTTTTCTGATTAACTCCAAATAGTAATCTTGTAAATTTCAATGTTCCACAATTGCACCCGACGACCGTTGCGTAAAAAGAAGACTCCACACAAAGTCAAGCGTTAAAACGTGGATCCGTAGGAGTTCTCCCCAACATCTGTCTACTCCGCAAGATTCCGCAACTTTCCTTCATTCTATTCCTGAGCGTTATCCTGCAACGCTAGCGTCTAAATCCTTTCGGAATCCGGCTCCTGCAGTCGGGTCGAGGCAAACAGTTACACATGCGGTTGATGTCCCGTGATGTGTGTGCTTGTGGAGTCTTGGACAAATTTAATTTTGTACAAGGGAAGGAGGGGTTAATTTCAGCATTGTATTAAAATTTTTGCGGGTTTTATAGGGGAAAGGATAATGAAATAGGGGGGAAATTTGCGTCAGGATGTTTACCGAAATTGTCTAGAATATATTAACTAAATAAAGGACGACACTTTTATTTGTAGGGAGTATATTACATAATTTTCGTAGTCCGTTCAAAATAAGAATTATTAAAAAAAAAAAAAATGAAAATAACATGTTAGCCATCGGGGTTTGAACCTGAGTCTTTACTTTGCCGGAGTAAAGGTGCATTCACATAAGCAATTAGTTTTAAGTTTTGGTTTTACGTTTTAGACTATGTCAACATGAAATTTAAATTTTGTTTAAATTATTTTACTGTGTAAACTCGGTTCACATTTGAACCAATTAGACAGAATCTTAGGCCCTATCTCACTCACCGCTCTATAGTTAAAACGGATAGAGTATAGAAAAAATCTGATGTGGCGAGCACATTACCTTCCATCAGTTATATGAGGCTTTTACGAAAATTCTACCGGTGAAATGTTACCGGTAAACAACTGTTTATCAGGTTATAGCTACCGGAATCTATATGTTAAGAACGCAAGTGGTAAACAGGGTAGATCCATAACCTATAAAAAAAATTGAAACAGGTTAGAAATTTGATATAGTTAACAAACTGAGCAGAGTCCTACTTTGAACACATTTCCACTTTATATATGCGCGCTTTGCTTTGCATCACTACCTTTTTTTGAGATTAGATTCTTCATGAATCCGGTAGATGGATCTGGTAGATGTTGAACAATTTTCGAACATGGTAACTTTTTACCACTCGTGTTTTCGAACATAGTCGGTAGATGCGGTATCTACCGGTAGAATTTCCGTAAATGCCTATTTATTTTCTATAAAATCCATACAGAAAGTTCCTTGCAAAAGATTCTAAATTTTACCACCGAATTTTTTGACCAAAGACAATACCTTCCTTACCTAAAGGTGACGGAAGGTAAAACTTCTATTATAGATCTATTTCATTCTATACGTGTTGCTATTGGTTTCTTATTAAACATAAAGGTAAATGTAAACCTAAAGTTTGAAGTTTGCAAACTTTAGTTTTACCTGTGTACTGCAATTGGGAAGTATGAATGCTCTCACTAAAATAACATGGACATAAAAATACTTCAAAGTAAATGTAATTGTAAACTTATGAAATGTTGTACATATCCTTCAATTTAGGATATTATTCGCCACGCCATTAATTGTAGGATTGGAATGCCACCATTGCATTTAAATTGTCCAAAATATTTTTGAAACTAAATTTTAAAAAAGGTTTCATTTTTCTATTAGCCCTGCTAAATCCTGTCTGTCAAGGTATTTTTGTGCTATGCTCTTTCAGGTACAATATAGTTCTAATTCATTGAAACGTTGGCTTTTGTGAAACCTCCCCCGTTTTAATTTATCTGTAACTATACCCCGCTGTACCGGACGTGGTGTTCATCTCTTTACTCGAATGGCTCCGGTTAGGAAATTAATCCCGATTCGATATTGTCACGTGGCTACGTCACGCGTCACGTCATGCGATGCGTGCTTGTTTCACGCGAATGTAATCGAGATGAACGGTGGGTAGAATGGAGACTCAATAGACTCAATAGTGGATTCATTATGAGATGAACAGATGAGCAGAGTATAATTCAAAAAGGGGGGAGGATAGCCTCTTTCAGAAGTTCACTCATAGAGTTTAGGGTGAGAATGAGATTTACTGCTATTACTGAAAAGTATTTTGTACGTTTTTATTACGTATTATAATTTTTGGAAAGGTGGTATTAGAGTTATGAGATTCGAAAGAATCGTCACAGACACACGCGCACACACATACACATGCATGCATGCATACATACATGCATACATACATACATACATACATACATACATACATACATACAGCCAATACATGACCTCAAAAATCTGTTAAAAGTTTCAAATTAAGTACCACTTCCGGTTTATCATATAGGCATAGTTAAAATATAATGTTGTTTCAAATTATATACGAGTTTAAAATACCAAATTTGAAATATTTTGGATTGTATCAATTTATTTTTCACGAAAATCTGTTCAGAGCCTCAAATAAAGTTCACTTCTGGTTTATTAATTTTAGCCATAATCTAATATGTTGCTTCTCTTTATATAAAAGTCTTAAATACTAAAAATGACAAGTTTTGGAGTATACCATAATATATTTTTCACGAAAATCTGTTCGGAGCTTCAAGTAAAGTATCACTTCTGGTTTATTAATTTAAGCCAAAATCTAACATGTTGTTCCTCTTGATATAAAAGTCTTAAATTCTAAAATTGAAAAGTTTTGGGTTATATTTTAATATAGTTTTTCATTAAAAACTGTTATGGGCTTCAAATAAACAGTCACTTCCGGTTATCCAATTTTACCCAAAATCTAATCAACTCTTTATATGAATGCAGAAAGCTTCAATACGGAAAATAGAAATATTTTTCGGAAGTTTGTTGTTATCGTGGACGAAAAAATCGTCACACACACACACACACACACACACACACACACACACACACAAACACACACACACAAACACACACACGAACACACACACACAAACACACACACAAACACACACACACAAACACACACACACACACACACACACACACACACACACACACACACACACGCACGCACGCACACACACTCACAGAGACAGACAGACAGACATCATCGTAAATATAGTAAAAACGTGTTGTGGGACCCTAATTCGTGCTTATTTACTGAAAACTCGCCATCGAATTTTTGGCATGATTACATTACCTCCCTTACCTACGGTATGACGGGAGGTAAAAATATACATAATATGTTTACAAAATAAAATAAAGAAAGAAAACAATATCATTATTATGTTACCGTAGAATAAAAACGCGGACTTTTACAACGGATGCTACTAGGATCTATTCTAATCGGCGATCTGGTTAGAGTGGTTAGCTGTAGCTGCGTGAAGTACAGCGCTCTCCCTTCCACTTTGCCTCGTCGGTCCTTGCATCGCGCAGCACCAGACGCATCGATATAATGCAGAAAGCATATAAATATTTTGATATTTTTTTTTTAATTTAGGTGCATCACTGTTTGTAATCTTTTGAATGTTTCTTGAATAATAAGATTAATAATTTTATTATAAATAAATTATTACTAGGAGCTGCAGCTCCACAGCTCCTGCCACGAGCCGCCACTGGTCAAGAGACACATGAGGCAAGATATTAAAAAACTACGCTGCATTGAAGGTAGTGTTCCCCTATCAGTGTTGTAAAAGTAGATCCTCCTTTCTATTTGATAAAACAGGTCTAACTTTTTCTCGAAACTTTTATTACATACGTTATGAGTTAATGTAGTTTTTTCCTAGACTGTCATTCATCCATAAGCATATTTACTCCAAAGAACACATACAACTCTACCTATTTATTGTTACAAATTGTTCGCCAAATATTGTATATTATTGAAACAAAACATTATTCTTTTAATATTTGTTTTGAAAATACGATCATATATATCATTTGTAAACAATAAACCATGTTTCAATTTCAATATTAATGAAATCTAAATATTATTATTCCCTAATGTATGTTGTGGAAAATATACGTGTAGAGCAAATATATCGGAACATAAATTCAAGATTTTTGCATATAAGTCAGAATTACCGAAAAACCTGTCATTGTCCCTCGGTCCGAATTCAAACAAAAAATATATATATACAGGGACCCTCCCCCCCTTCCGTCCCTATAAATATTCGCAAAGAGCTTAACCAACATTTGTTCTGCGATTCAGAGATTAAACTATTTTATGTATAATGTTATTTTTGCAGAGTGCGGCACAAATGTGTTTGCCAACATTTTAGGGGGACTGTTTGCTCTTCTGAGTACTCTATCAACGACGTATGTCGAAGAGGAAGAGTGGAGAGTGCGTCTTAGTTTGATTCCCGTCCAATACACACTAATCTGAAACATATTGATTTTTGTTTTTGGTTTTATCTGTGGAGAATGTGATTTTTATGTTAGAGATTTGTTAATTGTTCGAAAGAATACTTGATGTTTCAGAGACAAAGTTTGCCAATTTACAGAGCAAGTAGCATTGACAGATTTGTTTTCATAAATAGAATTAAAGTGGAAGATTGAGATTTATAAAACCATGAATAATTGCTGTATTCTATCAAGTATTCTATTTAGTGAAACTTAGTTAATTTGAAATAAATTGTGAAATATTTTCAGCCATCGGTATTCGAACCCAAGACCTCCGCCTTGCCGGAGTAGCGCTCTTACCAACTAAGCTACTGACTGCTGTTATCTAAACAATCTCTCAGTGTAAAACTACTTAGAATCTCTCAATTGGAGTTCTTAGGTTCGAATTCCGATGGCTGACAATTTTTCACAATTTATTTCAAATATACAAACTGTTAATTCACTGTTAATATTAAAATATGTATTTTTGTTCTTTTTAGACTGAGATAAGCGGTATGAAGGTACTCACATTCCCTCTTACCGATGCTGCATCACTCGTGAAATAAACTCAAAATGATCTGTTCTATTCATTTCGGTAGTCTTCATGGTTGGAAACAAAAATGTCATATACTGTAATGAATTAGATTGACTATTTCTGTATATGAAACGTTGTTCTTTTTCAAATGCATCTCTGCTCAGTTCATTTTAACTCACACAAAAATATTTCAAAATGAATATCTCGGTATAACTTCTCGTATCGCTTGGCGATCAGATGACGTCAATTTTACGTCATGCGATCGCTAGGTGATACGGCGTCCCAGTCAGGTACTTTTGTTTTAAATAATTAGTGTTGCCGCGAGACAAGATTTGTCGAGATTTTACATTATCTCGATTTCGACATTTTTTTTTTTATTATTATTAAAACCAATCTTGATCTTGAGCAACAAAATTAAAATCCATCTCGATCTCGACGATCTCGACTTTTCGGCGATTGTCGTGCAAATTCGTTAAGATTCGTTCGCTTGGACGTATTGCATTTGCGCATTAGCGCATTGGAGTCATTGGACATCTGAATGCGTAACATGTTTAGACCTGTGACTTGTCTGTCTGTAATATATTTCATGCGATTTCAGATGTAAACGTGTAACTTCCATTCTGATATAATAAACGTGTTAAGTCAAGTAATCTTTGATCTGCCCTCATACCGCATAAAATCTGCACACATCCTACAATACTAATTAATGTATAATCAAACACGAAAGTTGTACTTTTTATTCCGATTTCATAATTTTTTGTCTCTTGTTTTTAATACGTATGTCCCAGAATGAATAAACTCAGTAAAAAGTGTGTGGTAAATATAAATACATGTCTATACGAATAAAACACAATACGAGTACATACTATATTTATAAAATACATTGTTATTTTCTTAAAATTTTAGGAAGATAAAAATAATAATTTTTTTCCTATACATTTCGAAAGCGATGACATCAAAATCGAGCGGGAATTACAATACCTGAAATATTGTTGAAATATGTATCCGGTTTGTAAGTGTGGCCGTGGTGAACAAATCGGATTATCGGGCAATTTAAATAAATATCATCTGGGTGCAAACTTAAGTTTGATTATGTGTATTTTTCACCACGGCCACACTTACAAATCGGATACGTATTTCAAGAATATATCAGGTTTTGTAATTCCCGCTCGATTTTGACGTCACGCGTTTGGAGTTTATCAAAATAGCAAGCAAATAGACCATTTTCATTGGTGGTGTGCGCACGATTAGAGTGAGAGGTCAGAATTGATCTGTTAAATTATTTATATGTCAGATGAGGAATGCAACTTCGTCATTATCTTCACAAAATGTGTTTTAATAAAACTTTTTGTGAAGAATAGGACAAGTTTCATTCCTCGTCTGTTAATTCCTTTACGATAACTCAGCAATTGTAATTATTATTTACATTGTTGATGATATGGTCAACTAACTTTAAAGTTGTTTATGTCATACTGTCATCTCTTATTGCCAAATAAAAAAAAATATGGTTGGGATATATTGTTTTGTCCCGGGGTGCAAAACCAAATCAAATGAAAACAAAAATGTGTCTTGGCATTTATTATCTGCGGATGGTAACAGCTGACACTGTTGAGTAGAAAATACAACTTATTTAAAGTTTCAAAAATTGGAAATAGATGTCTCAATCTCAATGAAAATTGTATAAATGTATTTATAATAAAACTGCCTAGTATTATGTACAGTACTGATGAAATGAAATAAATGATCGAAACTTGTGTATGATTAATTAATAAGTTTTTCAAGATCAAGATCTCGCCTAATCTCGTCAAGAATTGAAGTATGTAATCTCGTCTCGATCGAGTATTTGACCTTGAAATTTATTTGGATCTTGATCTCGAAAATTTACTCAAGACGAGACGAGATCAAGAAAAATCTCGTCTCGGCGGCAACACTATAAATAATAAATGTCGCATATTGAATTTTTGTTAATAATCACCTTTTAAGGTCTATATAATCAGAAAAATATCAATTATCTGAAATAGTACTTGCACCCAAATTTACAAGTACTTTTTCAAGTACTTGGTACTTTCAAGTACTTTACAAACTAAAAAAGTATTTGTACATCAAGTAAATTTAGAAACATCAAGATACTTGGTATTTGTTCTTCAAGTATTACTTTCCGGTACTTTGCCCAGTTCTGTATGGGACAATACAGGAAAATGTACAGGGCTTAAGGATACAATGCCTAATAGAATTAAAGCCGGTAGTACTAATAAAAGCGAAGGCGATGTAACCCAATATTAAATGGTGGAATACTTGAACAACATATTCAGTTTTTATAAATTTAAAATCTATATTTTAAAATAGTCGAAACCGAAAGAAATTTGTAGAAATTTCTCACCATTTGTTTCGGTTTTATAATTGTTGAAAATGTTAACTAATATGAGTTTGGCCTCGTAAGTAACTATTATTTTTTCTTATAAAAAACTCAAGAAAAGTTAATTTTCTTTCTTCTTAGAAGTCAGATCATTTTACAATTTTTCCCTCTTTGATTAAAAGTTTTAATGAATGGCTATATCACTACGATAGTTTCCGTTAAATTAATGAGAAAATTAGTATTATTTAAGTGCAAGGAATATTTGCAAAGTTAGTGAAAATTAATTGCCATTACGGAAAGGTAGCTTTTTATTAAAGAACAAAGCAACAATACAAAACTTGTCTCCCGTTCTACTTTCAGACTTTTCCTGAAACTTTTTAATATAGGAGAAGAAAGACATTATCAAGACAAAGGACAACTGAAAAAATAAATGACTGGAACGACCATAAAGAAATGAAGAAGGAATAATGAAGAATCGCCAGATCAATAGCTGAAGGCGACGCATTATTCCATAATGTTACAGAAAGAGCGATAATGCTTTTAAAATTCCCTGGGAGAAAATCTATAATCGACACACTTCTCTAATTATTCCAAAATGATTATTACCCTTTAGAGTTGGAACTAATTGCAAATTTTCTCTTAATTGATTTGTGGCAGCATCAATTAAAAATACTTTCAATTTCGCCGGGAAAGACGCAGTTGCTCAGAATATTAAATCGTAGAATTTCAGCAGAGTTTCTGAAATAGGATTTCACATTAATCATATTTTAAAATTTTGGTTATATGAACTAAAACATAATAATGGCGTTGCATTTGATATTACTATGATGAAATGCCACTAGACGGCGAAGAACTACTAACCGACCATGGGTGGGATTCTGTAACTTGTCCGTTATCAAACGGTACAGTTATCATTATGGTTACATAGAAAATGACATTTTATTTGAAAACTATGACGCAAGTACCTATGCCAATCATCTTATAAAAAATAAGTTGCTATAGTGATAACGGTACCGTTTGATAACGGACGAGTTACAGAATCTTACCCCATAACTGATTTTAGCCGTTTTTAACGGGCGCAAAGAACGCTGTATTTGGCGTTCTGATAAAGAGACCGCAGTCTGGTCACAACTTCATTTCATATAGATGATATTATTGACTGGTTTTTGCACTGAGTGCATAACTTGTTTCCCATTTATATAATCAGTGCCCACTAGCTGAGTTCTAAGTGTTTCATTTATACTTTTCGACTCTACTGAACCTGACTGACTGCGCCCTCTCTTGCACTTATGGTATTACTAGCGAATGGAAGTTGACGTTTAAATTATTTTATAGATGTGGTTTCTTTTGAAACCCTAGAGAAAAATTGTACGACATATTCAGGTATGAAATTTTTGCATGAACCCATTCAAAAACGGGACTAAGAAAGCACAGAAATACATTACTGTATCTGGCCACTGGTACGACACTATCCTATACGTGTGTATTTGAATTTGGTGACCTTCAACAGGCTCGCTTTACGAGCTAGCATAGGCGTTCGTAAGATGTCTGCCTAAGTATCTAGGAAGAAAGATTATTTATGTTGATATCAATGTTAGTATAGTACTATGAAAATTTTTGAAATAGCATTCTTTTAAAACCTTTTCCAGTTTAAATTAAAATGTAAACATACAGAAAATACCTGAAACCTAATTCAAATTTAAATGTCCATTTGATAAAAATAAAAATATAATAATTGTTTTAAATTAATAAAACCCGCTAAAAATTACATATAAATTTTAGTGTGACCATAATATACTGAGGCGGCCGATAGAAATGTAAAATAAAATAAATATATTTTTCTTGGTCAGTCGGTAATCTAAAAAAGCTTTTTAGAATTGTTTTATCTTTATTATTATTTCGACAGCCTTTACACAACAATATATTATACCACCCGGCATTATGTCTAGTAGTCTAGTCTGGTAATCGTAATATTCTTGCGCTGAACCGCCCTGCACACGAACGCCGTCACTGGCACAGTTTGGCGTACCGGAGTACGCCCAATCTTCTTACGTTACTCCTCCCTGGCCCAAATTCACGCACACATAGCCATGAGCACACGAACGGCAATACATACAACAGTGTCGCTTCTGTTGACGTTAGTCATGTATAACAAAATATTTTGATCTTTAAACTATTTAGTTTGGCAATTCTATGAAATAGGATTATTTTTAATTTCCTCTAACAGTAATTTCGACTCGAGGGTTACTTACACCTGAGACGAACGAACTAGAATTTGCGGTATTAAATTTTTTTAAATACATCCCTGAATCCAGTTGCTAAGGTCATTTAAAATGCCTTCTGGTATTGAGTACAATCCTAATCTTTTGTAACGGAATACATAAGGGTCAGTTTCCTTTCAAATCAAATATAAGGAAATGTTTTTAAAAGTAACCACATCTATTAAATAATCTAAACGTCAACTTTCATTCACTAGTTATACCATATCATGTAATACTATGTGCCGTAACGCAACCGGTTCGACCAGATTTACGGTTTTGTGACCGTGAGTCCTGAAATTATTTACCGGTTTCAATTTGGAATGCGGTTCCTGAAAAAAGTTGGTAAAAAGTCGGACCACGGCAACCACGAAATAATCCTGGTTTCTCTGGTATTTTTACCCCCACTACCGCTACTTTCAAACATCATCATAACAAATCAAACGATATCCGTCAATGTCAAATTTCTAAACCGCATTTTTAGTGGTATTACTAATAATTATTATAGATGTAAGTATGAAAACATTATTTATATTTGATATATTGTTGATTGTGTTATTTTTATTAGCATTATTCAACATTATCGTTCTTTTAGTTAATTTTTACCTCTCGCTAAGAGAGGTATTGTATTCATGCTAAAAATCGCATATCCAGATTTTAATGAATAAGCACGTTTTAAGGTCCCTAGTATCCGATTATAACATTTTTACGATGATGCCCGTATGTGTGTGTGTGTGTGTGTGTGTGTGTGTGTGTGTGGGGATGTGTGTGTGGATGTTGGATTCACTATATCTCAAATACTATGAGACTTAAGACATTTTTAACTACGGATTCCTCAATCTAACAATAATGGGAAGAGTCCAGTCAGTTTTGGTAACAATTGGACAACCGGAAGTAGTAGTTACAAGAAAAAAATCGTCTAAATATTATTTATCGAAAATTTATGTAAATACTTATATTAAAGAACGTTAAATTCTTTATTCGATAAATATAAATTCATTATTATATCTTCTATAGATTTAGAGATAAAGAAAGGCATATAAAATAATTTGATGTAAAAAATCTCAGATCAAACTACTACAAGGCAAGAAATTCAAATGTTTCTAATTGACATATAAATGTCTCTGTCAAAAATATTTGTATATTATTATGAAGATTATGAAAATAAAAAAAATTCAACAACGCAAAAGATATACGTAAAAAAGAATGTAAAAGGAATTTGCGAAAAAATGACGAATATAAAGAAAAAGAAAAGGAAAGTAGAAAAAGAAAATTTCAGGATATTGAATATAAAGAAAATGTAAGTATTGTACACAATTTATTTTAAAATATCCCATAGATTTTGCAAATATATGTGAGAATTATTTTGTAGTGAGACATGAATATATGTAATTATATTAAAAATATTTTTCGTTTTATGCGTACAACCAGGTAAAATATCTGGCGAGAGGTTATGTGTTGGCCACATCAGATTTTTATTTTTGTTAGGTTGTGTCAATTTTAAATGTCATATGATTCAATGTCAATCTGTCCCGAAATAGATGGAAATATTCAGGAACCATGGTGTACCCGGAATCAAGATACTGTTTTTTTTGGTTGGCTTACGGAACGTAGTACAAGTAACTCATGATATGATCACAGCATGCTCTCTCCAAAACTTTTGACAATACGGGTAAAATACGTATCGGCCGTAAATCATCAACTGTAGTGCAATCATTATGTTTAGCAACTGGTTTAATAATTGCAGTTTTCCAAATATTAGGTATACAGTACAATATCAAATAAGAATCCAAGAACATGAACTCACAATGAAATTTTTGCTTAAAATATTAATAAGGCAAAATAACAAAAAGGTTTTTGTAATCAAATTTGTAAATGTCATAATTTCTGTAGTACATAGAGATAAATCTTTCGTAACAAATCTATTAACTTCGCTAGCGCTTAAATTTATACGAATCAAAATTCTTGACTGATTTATTCTTAATGTTGATGTCTCCTTTGATTGTGCTTAGCAATGTGTTTCGCGTAAGACAAATCTATTCTCTTGCACCCTACATGTATATTATTCTTGTAGAAAGTTTCATTTCTAATTTACATAGTTATTACAAGTTCTTATTTCGAAGTAAAGATAACGATACAAACTTGAAAGTTTAGAAACTTGGATCTCTCATAGAATATATTAATTATTTCTGGCAAAGAGAATTAATTCCGAGACATTCTTGCTATTGCAGACTCTACTCGGATTTAAACGTTGTGAAATGTGATTATTGTTACAATAAATCCGCAAATACGGTTGACTTATTCTCAAGTAAAATACGCGAGAAGCGGGAGATAAGAACTTACGCTATAACAAGTCATTTTCAGTTAAAGTTTTTTAATTATATTTGTAAGTATTTATTTTTATCTTTTTACAAATTCAGCGGCTTTCTTGGAAAGAATTTCCTGGTATTAATCAGTTTGAATTTTAAAGATTCCTGAATGATATTTTCTTGTCACGTTTACCCACCTACACAGAACTTTTATTTTGCAATCGGATTAAGATTTTCATAAATTGACAAATTTGATGACTAATTTTATCAGATTTGCATTTTTCTGTCGTAAAAATGAAAAAGAAATTAATCATTTTAGCAGTTGAACGCTTTCTACAAAAATTAGTTAAAAAGGGAGCCTGCGAAGAGGACGAAGAAACTTCAGAACACATTGTATGAGAATATTCAGTTGTGGCCGTAAGAAGACTAAACCATCTACGTGAAAGGTACCTCTGGGCAAATAACTCCTGGAGCAGTAACTGGCTTCATGAGAACTCTGTAATGCTTCCAGAAAACTAAGGTAGGGTCTTGTTACAATAGATCTCACAGATCGCAGTGACAAAAGTCATTTCACGTAAGAATATAGCGTTGGTTTAGATAAGGATATAAATTCTGTCCTGTGATTAGTCAAAATGTAAGCCTATATCACAAAAATGAAAAAAATCTGATGTGGCCAGCACATTACCTTCCGTTAGTTATATGAGGTATTTACGAAAATTCTACCGATGAACTGTTACCTGTAAACAGCTGTTTATCAGGTTATAGCTACCGGAATTGATATTTTAACAACGCAAGTGATAAACAGGGGTAGATCTATAATCTATAAAAAAAATTGAAAATTTGAAACAGGTTAGAAATTTAATGTAGTTAAGAAACTCAGAAGAGTCCTACTTTGAACACATTTCCAATTGTAACTCGCGCGTTTCGATTTGCATCACTATTTTTTTGAGATTAGATTATTCATGAATCCGATAGATGAATCTGGTAGATATTGTACAATTTTCGAACACGGTAACTTTTTACCCCTCGTGTTTTCGAACACAGTTGGTAGATGCGGTATCTACCGATAGAATTTTCGTAAATACCTATGTATTTTCTATAAAATCCATATAGAAAGTTTCTCGCAAAAGATTCTAAATTTCTTGTATGTACATTACCTTTCGACAGTTGTATGTATTTTATACAAATTCCATACAGAAAGTTTCGAGCAAACAGATCCTATATGTCGAGTAAAATTGTAACACATATATACTACGAATATGTCAATTGACACTGACATCTTTCAATCAGAATTTTTTTAATATAGTATAGCATAGATAGCTAATTTATAAAATTTAATTTCTTTATAATTTTATAACTCTATATCCATTTAATATGAAGTATAAAATGCAGTCAAATCGTATAGAGAATACAATGTTCTTTAATATTTATAACAACATTAAATGTGAAAAAATGATATTTACGATCGTTTTTTCAAGAAACACTCTTCCGGTTGACCAATTATAACCAAAATCTAATCAGCTCTTCATATGGATGCAACGAAGAGGAATACGAAAGAATTATAATTTTTGGAATTGTAGTTTTAGAGTTATCGTAGACAAAATTTTATTACACACACACACACACACACACACACACACACACACACACACATACACACACATACACACACACATACACACACATACACACACATCTACACATACACACACACATACACACACATACACACACATCTACACATACACACACACACACACACACACACACACACACACACACACACACACACACAGACACACACACACACGCACATATACACAGACATCATCGTAAAAATAGTAAAATCGTATTCTAGGGACCTTAAAACGTGTTTATTCATTAAAAACTCACCACCGAATATTTTAACCAAGGATAATACCTTCCTTACCTAAAGATGACGGAAGGTAAAAATATCACCTAAAAAATTAAGTGATGTTTAAAGATGTTTTGTTGTAATTTTTAATATTTAGGTCTTGTACAGATAAAAATATTTATTGATAAAGTTTGTACAAACAAAAATTATTTATTTAATACATGTAAAAACGATCGGCTTTCAAGCGCCATTTACTATTTTCTTACGTGAAATGTAGAATAATATTGTTTATTTATTTGTGTAGAATAAAAATTATTCCTCTCTTTTATTGCGTCCTGTATTCTACTCGTTTAAGCGGACGTTTACCGTCTATACGGAATCGGAACACAATCCTTTCATGCGACAAATGAAATTACGCAGGTCTTTACTGGTGTCGGCCGCCTCGTCCTTTCTCGGATGTCCTGCGGTCAAGGGACTGGTCTTGCGACTTGGACGAAGGACGAAGGTTGAGCTCCCCAGGCGATGCGATACTGTCAGGGGAGACCGGAACAGGAACTCGCATTTGTTCACAGTAAAAGACTTCCGGGGATTAACAACTTTTAAATAGGTGGATTTAAGAACTAGTTTTCACTCTCTTTCATAATGGTAGACATTTAAATAATCATTATCAGGAAATGTAATTTTGGATTTTTTACTTAAAATTTGGCAATATTCATATTAGTTCGGTCGGTTAACAGTTTCAACAAACAAATTATAAAACCTACGCAACTACCAGTAATTTCGTCCACAATTTTTTAAAGTTTCAAGTTTAACAAAATAAGTTAGGTTAGATAGCACGTCAAACTTATTCAAAATTAAAAATTCTGGTAAAATCCTGGGGCCCGATTCTTGAAATTTTTAGCATACGTAAGTGGGAGAGATGCGCATGCGAACTACATATTGGTATTCTTCAAACGAAATCGTCTGGTCGTAGGCGAATATTCCGTGCGCAATTACATCGCATGGGTATGAATAACTTAAAAGTAGCATTCGCACACGAAACTGTGTCTGTCACTGTTACTTGTGTTTGGTGTATCAGTACTTAGATCATATAAATCAAATTATGTTTTTATATAATTCCGGGTACGTTTTATGATCTTATAATGACGCCAATTATAAATCTAGAATCTCCATATACACTTGAGTATCGTTATAATCTTCGACAAATGTGTGCTCGTGCATTAATAGAACGATGCAATGGATTGTTAGAAAAGAATTTTAGGTGCCTCTTAACGAGCTTTGCATTCCAAATCTAAAATGGTTAGCAAAAATAGAGTATTATTACATAACACTTGCATAATGATATTGCCATATTATGTACGTACATACTGTAAACTAAGAAAAATGATACCTACTATAGCAAATATATTATGTATGTATGTATATATATATATATATATATATATATATATATATATATATATATATATATATATATATAATAAATTTTGAATATTAAAATTACAACACTTATGGCTTATGACAGCGTCGTTGACAGCTTTGGTTGACAGGTTGACAGTGACAGGTAAAAAACAATTATATGAAGAAGCATTCACGTGGTACAAATGTTTCGTTTAGATTGGCTGCTGCAAACTACGTTCGCTTGCTTTCGAGAATCGTATGCGTAGGCTTCGGCCGAGTTTCGTTTGGTATTCAAGAATACCACTTACGTACAGTACAGTTCGTGCACAAAACTAACCACACGAATTTTGTCGCGTGCGGAAAATTTCGCATGATTTCAAGAATCGGGCCCCAACTTAAAGAACCGTGTAGAATCGGTTCGGAACGCAATTCACTCGTTCTTGGAACACTGCAGTATAAGTTCTAAATTTTAAATTCGACTTGTCAGAACGGTAAAATGGCTTTTCGTAAACTTAGTAATAGTAATTCACATTGCAATACCGTTACGGGCGAGCACGGTATCTAAGGAGCGAGCGAAGCGAGCTTGTTATTCGTGCGAGCACGTTAATTTCGGGTAACGGTTGAGCATTGTACAATGTTTTATGATATACTGAATCGTAAATAACTTGAAAAAATTATTGAAACACACCACGATACATTAAACTATTTGATCGAAATAGTCTTCGAAAACATACGGCGAAATAACGAATAAATAGAACTGTATATATGTTGCTATGGTTTCAACAGCCTGTAAATTTTCTATCGGGCGGAGCCCGTAAAAACGTTCCTAACCACTAGAGACAGAACTCTGTTATAAGTGGTTTCCGATTCAGTATAACGTAAAGTTCTGAACGGTTCTGAATTTTGTTGGAACAAACGTAATAATAATAATAATAACGTATAATAAAAATCTGGCGTGGCCAACACAATACCTCCCGCCATTTACAGCCCGAGTCACAAAAATCCTTATTTTTGGATTTGCGAATTTTACTCTAATTTTGATAGTTTATTTCTTAAAATATAGTTTAATCCAAGTAACTACTCAACAGGATTAAATCCCAATTACAGAGTGGATTCAAATTCACACACATCCATGCCTTAGTGGGATTCGAACCCATAGCCCCGAGGGCACTCATGACATGAGGCGTTAGTCTAACCATTTAGCCACTGGAGCTATAATAAAATGAAGATTAAATTTTAAATACCAGGATAGAATAGAATTTACTAATCCAAAATAGAATTTACTAATCCAAAAATGAGGATTAGCTGAAACATTTTTGTGAATCGTTAATTTTTATTAATCTAAATACATACCTACATATTTACTTATGCTGGAAATTGTATTGAATTCCTTTTCTATTGTTCTATTTTCTTTTTTCTTTTTAAAATGTTACTAATATTATTTTGATAAGATTAGTTCTTTGATAGTGACATTTATCTTCATTTGAATGTTTGTTCAAAGCGTATTAAAATCTCGATATGCGATTTTTAGCACGATCCTTACACCTCTCTTATCAATGGTAGCGGGAGGTAACAACATATAATATTTAAAAATCATACTTGATATTTATCACAGACTGGCCCACACTACCAGAACTACAGACGCGTTTCGCTCTTATTTACGTTTATCAGTGTGATGCACAAAAACCTCTGCACGGATGATAAACCATTTCAAAATGATATAATGTCTGCATTCGTCCACTCAACTACTCAGTAATTCAGTGCCTTTTAGAAGCTTCGGTGCAGCACATTGGTAAGCTCCAATAAGAGCGAAACGCGTCTGTGGTTCTGGTTGAGAGGTTGATTCAGAGACTGATATCTTGTGAAACTTGTCTAGTATGTTTTTAAATATATTAGAGCAGTTTCACCAAGTATCGAACTAATTAATTGTACTTTATACATTTATTAAAATTTGTAGAAATTTCTCATCATTTGCGTAGGGTTTATAATTGGCTCGCATGGAAGAGAAGAAGGAAAACAGAATAATTTGAATGTAATTGCTATATTAGACCGTGGATAATTCTCCCTCCTAAGTCAGGTGCTGCGTAGGGCCATTGGGCCATTTCTGGGTGTTCGCTCACGTCCGCATGTTATGGCCCGAGGCCTAACAATAGTCACGGTTCACTTTCCCGGTATCCCTGCCTCCTGCTTGTCGTTCCTGCTCCATATTCGCACGATACCACCATCACCGTTCCATTCACGATTAAAACTTTTATTGAGTAATAAAAACTACACAGTTTTATGTTCTTAGAATGCTAAACAAGATGGGAGGAGTGGTTAATTGACGAAGAGGAAGTTATTATTCTTACGAGAAAAACATTTAGGGATATTATTTAGTGACGATATTCATAACAAGTTCGAAGTCATTAAGAGAGTCTTTAAATTGGCTTCAAATGAATTAGAATCAACCTGCTAACTTTTTTATCTTCCGCTACCCTTGGCAAGATATATACAGGGATCGTGCTAAAAATCGCATATCGAGATTTTGGTAAATGGGCACGTTTTAAGGTCCCTAGAATCTAATTTTAACATTTTCACGATGATGTCTGTGAGTATGTGTGTATGTGTGTACGAGCCCAGTCGCACCTGTATTGGACCAAAGAACTCTTGTGCAGAAAATCAATTTTCAGAACTAACATTTATTATATACAAATCATTTATAGAAAAACAATCAAGTATAATAAACACACTGTAGTTCTAGCAATTAATTAACAACATTTAATATGCAGGGTGTTTTTTTTTTAAGACACTACAAGCAGGTATCTCAGAAACGAATTTAAGTTGGGTTATATCTAGAAATTATACCAATAGAAAAATTATTTTTGTGCGCCATTGGATAAACACTATAATATTGTGACATTTTTTATTTAAAACATTTTTCTCGATAACTGATAGGTTAGAAGTAATTTGAAGAAGAAAAAATATATCAATAATCAATTTTTCGTCATTATCTAGTGAGCCATGTATTTTTTTGAAAAAATAATTTAATTGCTAAAATTACAGTGAATTTAATACACTTATCTGTCCCTCCGCAGACAACCTGTATATAATAAATTTTAATTCTGAAAAAATAACCTTCGGCACAAAACTTCTTGGTCCAATACATGTGTGACTGGGCTCGTATGTGTGTATGTGTGTGTGTGTATGTGTGGATCCGCCACTCTAACTCAAATACTATCATTCAGAAAATTTTGAAACCTTATATTTCGGACTTTTTCTGTAATGGAAAGAGCCCATTAGATTTTGGTGTAAATCGGATAACCGGAACTGGTATTTTACTAGAGGCTCAAAATAGTTTTTCTTCGAAAAATACCTTTAAATGTTATTTTTTCGACATTAATGTTATTATAAAAATTAAAGATTATTAAATTTTCTACATACTTGCATTAATACTTTTTCTATATATTTCATGGATAAATTTATAAAATTATCTATAATTTAAATTCCGGAGCCTATGCTTTGTATAAACAAACAAAACGCAGTTATTCAAATGTATGTAATTGACAGATAAATGTCACTGTCAAAGAACTAATCATTTCAAATTAATAACAGTAATGTATTAAAAAGAAAAAAGCAAATAGAACAATAGGAAAGGAAATCAATACAGTTTCCAGCATATGTAAATATGTAGGTAAGTATTTAGATTAATGAAAATTAACGATTCGCAAAAAAGTTTAAGAATAAATAAATATATCATCACGGCATATTACCCATTTCTGGGTGTGCCAATCTGCTTTTCGCAGATATCGGTAATGATGATGACATATCTGTACCGTGCGGGCGTTTACCAGGCGTCACCTCACGGGCACTCATTGATGGCGTGGAGAGTGCACCACAGGGGTCAATTTTGTGCAATTTAAAATTCTAAATATTTGGCGTCGGTCGGGATCGAACCCGGTTCCCCAGATTCGCGACCAGACACTCAGGCACGCGGCAACGAGACCCCCAAGTTTAAACTAACTCTTATTTTTGGATTAGTGAATTCTATTTTTATCCCGGTATTTAAAATTTAATCTTAATTTTATTATCAAAAAAGGTAGTTATTTGGATTAGACCAGACTATATTTTAAGAAACTAACTGCCAAAATTATGGATTAGCTTAATATTTTTTGTGATTCGGGCGGTAAACGGCGGGAGGTATTGTGTTGGCAACACCAGTATTGAAAACTTTGTCGAGACAAAAGTTCGTAAGTCGATTTTTCCAATTATTACGTTTGGATTAAATAATTTGGTGTCTCAAATGTAAGTTACTAGAAAAACGGAAAGAACAGAATATAGTGACTTTACAGTTAACCACGAACTAAAGAGAATAGCAAATTTCACCGCCGCGGTTTGTGACAGACGCAAGATAGCGGAACGAACAAACCTAATGCATTTTTCAGTGACAATATAGCTGCCTTATTTCTTAAAGAAAACTCGTGGAGTTTTAATTGGCCGAAGGAAAAGACGTCTATTATTTTTCAAAAGCTTTCCAGCAAAAAATAGCTTCCTTTGTTTTCCCGAACGGTGGCAGTAGGGTCACATCGCGACCTTCACAATAATTAATTTTCCCTTCGCATTTCCAGTCATTCAAGACTTTTATTCGGCAATTCGTGTCAAAAAAATTAGAGCGCTACAAAGGCGTACGACGACAGATTAAAAAATATACAAGTGAAAAATGACCCCCGAGTTTTTGTAATAGCTAAGGTGAGACAGGATAATAAACATAAACACACTTTATATAAATTACGTGGAAAAAGTTTCCAGTAAGTTTTTGCCCGGTAAGTAAAAAGTAGAACTTGTTACAATTCACTGCCGCGTCGAACAAAGCTTCTAACTTACTTCCTACAAGGGAAATAAAATTTTCAAAGTGTTCTCCGAGCTCTTAAAGCATATTTTCCATTCTCGGAGACATATTACTTTTAAAATGGACCATCCACGGTTTCATCTTAGTTCTCGAAGGAAGATAAATCTGGAGGTGTTTCCACCCAATAATTCAGATTTCAGTAGATGACACATCTTAAATATATAAAATCGGCCACAGGCTGTTATTAGATAAGCTTCAAAATTTTGGTTTTGATAATAAATCTATAAATATTTTAAATTCATATTTAATCAATCGTTTGCATTATGTTTCATATAATGGTTTTCAGTCTACTACTTATTTTGCTAACTCAGGTGTACCACAGGGTTGAAATCTAGGACCATTGTTATTCATTCTCTATACACGGTGTCTCACAACTCGCGCCCCAGAGCGAATGAGGAAACACGAGAATGCACTCGGATGTGTAATTTCGAAGAAAAAAATCTAGCTTAAAAGATATTCGAGAAAAGACGTCTTAAAATTGACCAGTCAGAGACCTACACCTTTAACGTGTGTTTGCCGTAATTTTACGTTACTATGGTTTTATACAAATCAAATAGTTGAAAGTGTATATAAAAATAATTTTATTTTAAAAAAATTACATGTTTTTTAATAAATTAAGAAAGAAGATTTTCTTTGACGTCATTATTTTGAACTGGAGAAAGGGATGCATATTTAAGAGCGTAACCTGTAGATGGCGAGCGAGTGAGAGTTTTAATTTGATTTTGACGTTATTCATTTTTCTGTCACTGTCTCTCTTCTTTATTATTTAGAATTTGCGTGGTTTCTGTTACTTTACAAACGAAAATATTAACCCCCAAAGTATTATTCAAACGTCAAATAGATGATCTGTCATGTTTAAATTACCCGCACATGCCGTTGCTATTGGACGTACCGATGTTGCTTTACGGCCATTCATTGGTTCGGCGTAATTCTACGTCATACATGGCGGTAATTTAAATATTAAAATTTCATAATTTTTTTTCTGGCCAATTAATTTTGCCAAAAGAAAAACTATAAGCAGCCAGTATCTATCGCCTCTTCAAAAATATTAAATAAAAAATGGCACGCAAGTAGCCCATTGTACGAAATATGCAGGTATAATTTTTTTGCATGAACCCATGTAAATACTGGACTAGGAAAGCACAGAAATACATTACTATATACTGAATATCAAAACAGGGGTGCGTTTAAAAGATTTTAAACATTTTTTGTTTATGTTGATTATAACAAAATATTTTGATCTTTAAACTACTTAGCCTGGCAATTCTATGAAATAGGATTATTTTTAATTTCCTCTAACAGTAATTCCTACTAGAGGGTTGCTTACACCTGAGACGAACGAACTATTATTTGCGGTATTAAATTTTTTAAATACATCCCTGAATCCTGTTGCTTAGATAATTTTAAATGCCTCCTGGTATTGAGTACAATTTTAATCTTCTGTAACGGAATACATAAGTGTCAGTTTCTTTTCAAATCAAATATAGGGAAATGTTTTCAAAAGAAACCACATCTATTAAATAATCTAAACATCAGCTTTCATTCGCTAGTCACACTATACGATCAGGTTTAAATTCAGCTATCCATCTTTCACAGTGTCAAATGATGGAACAGAGTCCCTTAAACACAAGTGTATTTTAAAGCATAAACAACTGTAGTACCAGAATAATTTTGATTTTTTACGATATCTACATATTAAGACTAAAAACCTATCAATATTATCAATATCACCTCGTCTTAGTCTTAGTTAATATCAAAGTTTCTGTTAATAATATTGTTCCCCCATCAAAATATTCTTGCTCTCGAATAAATCGCGTCAACATAATCGTTTTCTCTCTCCCATTTCTTATTCAAATTTCGAGGCTGTTTGTGCAAAACAAGAAATGAAAGTGTCAATCACGAAAATAAACTGCGTTTAAAAAATTAAGTTCCATCAGAAGTTAGTGCCCCGTACGTTCGATCCGCTTTCGGGACGACCATTGATCTTGTTTGACAGTGTCTCGCGTAGGCGGCAAAACAAAAACATTCCCGAATGATTAATGACAACAGTTTAAAGAATCAATGTTAATTCAAGTTTAATAATGTCAAGCAAACGGGATCTGGAGACAGCAGTAGGCTCTGAGAAGCGGCGTTGTTCATTTTTTAATTACATCCTAGATCCCCTAAAAATGTAAATGAGAAAGAAGAAGACAAGAAATAATGTTGAATTGTGAGACAAACAAATTTCGAAATACAGTACAAGTATTTATTTATAACTTCAATTTGAAGTATTTTCTTTAAAATAATCAATCAATGTTAAATGAAAATGGAAGATCAACAATTCAAAAGGAATATCAGATGAATTTGAGGCTGCACAAGACAAGTTGGTTCTGTAGAACTCAAAAGATGTATACGAGAAAGGGTACGAAAAGTTTTGCGTGTAGCGAAATTAAAAAAATGTGAATTAGTGAATTTATCGTGTTGTCTGACATTTATCTATAAACCACGATTTTGATGTTTAAATTGCTGTTGCTTAGCAACTTTATAAGCCCTCGGGCCATTGCCAAATTGCGACCGCTTTTGACGGCGAATAAACAAGTTTACGATTCCAAAATAAAAAAATCTGGTGTGGCCAACACAATACCTCCCACCATGTACCGCTCGAGTCACAAAAAAGATTAAACAAAACCTTTTTTTTAGATTAGCGAATTTTACTCTAATTTTGGCAGTTTATTTCTTAAAATATAGTCTAATCTAAACCTAGTAACTACCTTTTTTGATAATAAAATGAAGATTAAATTTTAAATACCGGGATAAAATAGAATTCACTAATACAAAAATGAGAATTAGTTTAAACTTTTTTGAGAATCATTAATTTTTAATACATACCTACATATTTACATATGCTGGAAACTGTATTGATATCCTTTCCTATTGTTCTATTTACCTTTTTCTTTTTAAAACGTTACTATTATTAATTTCAAATGATTAGTTCTTTGACCGTGACATTTATCTGTCAGTTACATACATTTGAATCAATTTGAATAACTGTGCAACCAAGGAGTTTTGTTTGTTAAAAGCGTAAGCTTCGGGATTTAAATTATACGAAAAGATAATTTTTTAAAATTATCTATAATTTAAATCCCGATGCTCCGGGATTTAATTTATAGATAATTGTATAAATTTATCCATAACATATATAGAAAAAGAATTGCAAATCTGGAGAAAATTTAATAATCTTTAATTTTTATAATAACATTGATCTAGAAAAAATAATATTTAAAGGTATTTTTCGAAGAAAAACTATTTTGAGCTTCTAGTAAAGTACCATTTCCGGTTATCCGATTAACACCAAAATCTAATGGGCTCTTTCCAATTTAACACTATCCTTCTTAAGCACCTTAAGAAGGATAGTGTTAAATTTCGAGAGCGTTGCATATTAGACGTAAATGTATGACAAAACCCAAAAGTTGTAATTTGGTTTATTTTTGTTTTCGAGGTACACTGTTTTAAAATAAACTAAAAGTAATTGATAAAAAAAACATTCGCTTTGTTTCAAAATTTTTAGCGTTCACAAATGAAAATTAGGTTTAGATTTATGGTTTATACTTTAAATTTAAAGACTTTGGCTGCATATTATGTAATGACTCCATTCACACTTCAGAATTTAGGGTCTCTAAATCCAAATCATAAAGGTAAACATTCAAGGTCCAAACTTTAGGTTTATGATTTAGTTTGACGTCTCAAATTTCACCAATGAGAACGAGTCTGAAATGATATAGATATATACACCCATCTTTATTTAGTATCCACTTGAAGGATTCGGCTTTATAAACAAATGCGAGGAGGATATGGAGACTGTCATAACTTAATTGCTATAATAAAAGTATTGACTTGGTGGAATTAGATTTTTAAACAAATGCGAGGAGAACAAAGAACTGTCAAAATTTAATTATAACCAATAATGCCAAACGAATGACAGTTTCACGGCGCACGGGTATTACTCTACCGATATTTTAATCTTGTTTTTGACACATTTACGTAGATGTCAGTACAATCCAAACTAAATTAGTGTTAAATTAAACTTGCTTTTATGAATGACTTACTTAAATCCAAACAAAAACCATAAACCTAATTTTCATTTGTGAATGCACCTTTACTTAAACTTAAACAAAAACTATAAACCTAATTTTCATTTTTGAATGCACCTGTACTCATCCTTTATATTGCCGAAATTTGGCAAACTGAAATATCATACCCATATATAGGGAAAATCTTTTATTTATTTATTTATATAGTTACAGAAATGTAATAGCTCTTGGCAAAATGACAGCATCTCATTTGTTTCTTAATTTAGGAGGGACAAAA
Organism: Harpalus rubripes; assembly: GCA_963082715.1. NCBI lineage: Eukaryota > Metazoa > Arthropoda > Insecta > Coleoptera > Carabidae > Harpalus > Harpalus rubripes. Next base: position 4,478,196 of record OY720453.1, on the reverse strand, counting down.
TTGTTTTGGTGGGCACAATTGAGAGCACTTTATTAAAAAATTTAATCAGAGACTCCGTATGAAGGGAGTATGCAAATTCAGTCATTTAGTTTCAATAGGTCCCGAGTTGACCATTACATTAGTGCCTCTACTCATGGGGTCATTGACCTCTGTCAAAAATCACCGGGACAATTCAAATTAAATAATGAAACTTCAAATAGAAGAAGTGCAGCCGATGGAAATTAAATTGAAAATTGTTTGCACATCAAAGTTCATGTAAATATTAATTAACTAGAGTAAACATAGTGCATAATTAATTACTAAGTTATTAATTAGCCTTATTGAGACCAAAGGTAGGTGGTGTTTGCGTGCCTTTGAGTCGATTGATAAAAGAAAAGCCAATTAACGCGACAAAGTCGGTGCATCTTCGCACCTAATTTAAAACAAACAAGAAGAACAATACTGTCATTATCGCGTTTAACTACCTGTTCATTTTATAGATTTATTAATTGGTAACAACTTCAAAAGGCATGTTTTCCTGTAAATATATTTCAATCGAAATTTTAACAAGCTTGCTACATGACTACTACCTTCATAACCCAATGGTTACAATTTTACAGTAGATACGTTGGGGTCGGTAAATAACTTCTAATTTTAACACGAATAAAGATGGATTTGTGCAGCCAACTTTTTATTTTACTTTTTCTTTTACTTTATATGAAAAAACGATGTTAAATATCATTTTTTCACATTTAATGTTATTATAAATGTTAAAGAACATTGTATTCTCTATACGATTTGACTGCATTTTGTACTTCATATTAAATGGATATAGAGTTATAAAATTATAAAGAAATTAAATTTGATAAATTAGCCTGCTGTGCGAGAAACAGCTACTATAGTAAGAAAATTCTGATTGAAAGATGTCGGTGTCAAGTGCAGTTGACATATTCGTAGTATATTTGTTATAATTTTACTCGAATATAGGATATTTTTGCTCGAAACTTTCTGTATGGAATTTTTATAAAATACATACAACTGTCGAAAGGTAATGTACATGCAAGAAATTTAGAATCTTTTGCCAGGAACTTTCTGTATGGATTTTATAGAAAATACATACGCATTTACGAAAATTCTACCGGTAGATACCGTGTTCGAAAATTGTTCAATATCTACCAAATTCATCTACCGGATTCATGAAGAATCTAATCTAAAAAAAGGTAGTGTTGCAAAGCGAAGCGAAGCGCGCGCGTTAAAAGTGGAAATGTGTTCAAAGTAGGACTCTGCTCAGTTTGTTAACTACGTTAAATTTCTAACCTGTTTTAAATTTTCAAATTTTTTCATAGGTTATGGATCTACCCTGTTTACCACTTGCGTTTTTAAAATATCGATTCCGGTAGCTATAACCTGATAAAAAGCTGTTTACCGGTAACAGTTCACCGGTAGAATTTTCGTAAATACCTCATATAACTGACGGAAGGTAATGTGCCGGCCATGAAAAAATCTGTTTTTCATATTTAATGTTATTATAAATATTAATGAATATTTAATCTCTATACCGTTTGATTACATTTTATACTTTATGGCCCAGTTGCATAAAGCATTGTTAACTTTAATCACGTTGTTAACTTTGACTAGGCTTCTTTTCCAATGTATTTTTGATACGTATCCATGGTTACAATGTGTAGCTAAACACATGATCAGCTAACAACGTTTTATGTAACTGGCCCATAGAGTTAAAAAATTGTAAAGAAAGTCAATTTCATAAAACAGTCAACTTTGCTATAAACATGGAAACATCTACTATAGTAAAAGAATTCTGATTGACAGATATCAGTTGTCAAGTGCACTTGGCATAGTATGTTTGTGTTATAATTTTACTGGACATATAGAAACTTTCTCTATGGAATTTGTACAAAATATTGAATATTTTGCAAGAAACTTTCTGTGTGAAATTTGTACAAAGTACATAGAACTGATGGAAGGTAATGTGCTGGCCACATCAGATTTTTTTCTTTGTCGTTGAATCCTTTTATCTTTTTTCGTCTCCTTTTAGTTGTTTATGACACCACATTAACTCTCCTCAGTTAATTAACAAACCCTATAAAAGTTGCCCCAAAAAATTCATTCAACTGCAGTTCTAATTGCGAAAACAAATTGCTAAGAAAATGAAATTTGTTCGGAAGTCCCTGGTGATTTTTTTAAACAAATTTCATACTCATATCCATTGGGGCTCATAAATTAAGGGCCTTATCTGTATGCAACAGGAATGCACAGGGAAATTTTTCAGCCCCAATGAAGTGGAGACTGTACCAAGAATTAAAGGACGCCGAAAATTTATATTTATTAACTACAAGAGTTATTAAAAACGACATTTATTGTTTTATCGTACTGTTTACATTTAATGTTTTATCGTAAAATTGTCTAAATTTCGGGGGTAATGAACGAGGTAGTTGAAGATCAATTCTTTGCTATCTATAATCCCTGAAATTTTGACTACAATAGAGAACAATAGAAAATAGGTTTTACCTACTAGCTCTTTCGGGTCACAAACGCTTACACAACGACTATATAGAGAATTGACCTGAGAAGTACTTGTTGTGGAAATTTACTTAGTAATAATGCCTTGCAAGAACGATCACTAACTAATTGTTTCATTGGATGTTGTTATTAGAGGGCCGTATTCCAATATTCGCTGATAATTTTCCATGTGATAAAATTATTTTTTATATATTTAATATTAATAAGTATAATATTTTTTTGTTAAAATCAGGTTTCCGGAACTACCTAAGAGATACTGCTTTCAGCACGTTAATCCTTTTTATAGTAGAGGGTTGCCCCAAAAGCCCTTTATCCACTTGTCGAAGTTATTATAGTAAAATGCATATTTCAAGAACACTTTGTCGTAAAACGATTTAGCAATTGCATCTATAAACCAACAATGGGGATCTTTAGTTTGCGGTTACATACCCCTAATACAACATACAAACAGGCAAGGATAGGGTCGGTCCCTTTACATTAAGAATTATTTGAAAGAAAATATTTCACGATATAAATGTTATTATAAAAACAAGTACAACAAACGATAAATTTTAAAATTTATGCAATACGTGGTCACTGTATTATAAGTACCTTTAAAATATGTCACATTTATCTTATATACATATATGCATTTAATAATTTTTTAATTATAATTTACAAAATATACAATACAAGAAGATGCAAGTATGACTAAACATCATTATCTGAATCTAAATCAGTAGTACTGTCTAAATTAATTATAAGTACATTGAAATTTGTTGTATGTAGAAAATTGTTCTCAATTTTTTTACATGTTCTACACAATTTTTGTGTACACCTTTAAGACAGACACATGGTATGTATTGACTATTATGTAAAAAAATATTATTATTTTGATTAGTTAGTTATTGTTTAGATCTGATTCGGCAAGGAGTTGAGTTATGCCTAAAATATTCGTCAGTGTTGAATTGCCTCTCCCCTTCTTTTACAATCGAGTCTGAATCATTGCCACAATAAATCCACGAATTGTCTCGGGTGAGAATACGACAGCCCCGCGAAATATTCGTTTAATGAAAGCAGAAAGCCGTGCACCCTTCATCCAAGTAGGCATTGCTCTGCAGGGACTAACTTGTTTCTTTCACTTTCGATCACGAAATCATGACTTTCTTTCAAAATTAAAAACTTTCCTTTGTCTGAGGAACAAAATCCTGAAATAAAAGTTCACTTCACGGTTAGAACGAATTGTTTCAGAAATTTGTTGTTGGAAAATTTTATAGGGTGTTCGATCTTATTATTCATGAACGTACCCTCCAGGTGGACATGTATTCAATCACAGGGCTGGTTACAGATAAGGCCCCAGGGATATGTAATTACATTAGTGTTGTACGTAATTGTACTATGACGCACACTATGGTCTATGGTCAAAGCTGTCCAACCAGCCAGGCAATGCTTCAAGATATGATTGTATCCCTTAGAGACAACAAGGTATTTTCTATCATAAAACCCAAAATTAATAAAGGGATATAGATGTTTCCATTTGCTTACAAAATTTGGGATAAATGAATTAATCTGTAGATGGAGATGTCATCAGGACCGGCCCAAGAGTTTTTGGCGCCTTAGGCAGATTTAAATTTTGGCGCCCCTTCTCCATAGAAAAACAAAATAATTTTTATAAATTCAAAAACAATATAATTACTCATAATTGAAATGAAAAGAAAACAATAAATAAAATGCAACAAAATTTTCTAATTTAAATTTTCACTTTACGAGCTTTTTTCTGGCGAATTATAACAATATTTTCGACTTTTAAACTATTGTTTATTATCTTCGACTGAAATCTTGGAACATTAATGAGCGAAGATTTGATTTATTACTGGAAAAATACTGCCAACATTAAAAAATCTGATGTGGCCAGCACATTACCTTCCGCTAGTTCTGTGTATTTTGTACAAATTCTATTTCTTGACACTGATATCTTTCAATCAGAATTTTCTTAATATAGTAGCTGTTTCCATAGCTATGACTACTTTATGAAATTTAATTTCGTTATATTTTTTAACTCTATGTCCATTTAATATTAAATATAAAATGCAGGCAAATCGTACAGAGAATAAAATATTCTTTAATATTTATAATAACATTAAATGTGAAAAAATGATATTTAACATAGTTTTTTCAAGAGGTACACTATTAACATATCAAAAGTCGATGTTCGGCGGGGTTTTGTTTTTCGTCATTTTCTCGAAAACAGTAGCTCGTAACGAAATTTTCTAAGAGTACAAAATTGAAGGGTGTCATCTTTTGTACAAAAAAGTATAAGCTAATATTTTTAACATTTATAAATCAGCTCATTTACAACTTTTTATTCAAAATTTGGTGACGATTAAAGATAAACAATATTACGTATTTAAAACGTGTAGAAGTGCTGGTTGTGGCGCCCCTAAATATTGGCGCCCTATGGGATTGCCTAGTGCGCCTATATAGCTCGGGCCGAAGGAATCTAAATGCCATTATTATGTTTCAAAGTTGTTTTGTAAATTGTAGTGTAGTAAGTATACCGTTTAAGTTTATTAACATTATCTAAATTATTTTACCTAAATCAATTGTGACTTACCAGTCGGGAGTCAGCTGATTTCTTCAGTTTTTCATGTACCCAGTGTGTCCAGCTGAAACAAAGATATAAAGTTAATAAAGAGTAGTTGTTAACAATTACTTAAAATTTCAATCATACAGCATTTTTTTTACAAAAGCGATGTTTTGGTATACACTACCTTCATTTAAGTCTACAAGCATTCAAAAATAAATTAATACATATAATATTACCAAGCGCATTATTCCACTTTCAGAAACATGATTATAGAGTCATGGGGCCTCGTGACCGTGAGCCTCGTCGCGAATCTGTTGATCCGGGTTCAATACCGACCAACACCAAAATTATTTCGAATTTTAAATGACACAAAAGTGACCCATGTAGTGCACTTTCCACGCCAAAAATGAGTGCCCGTGAGGTGACACCTTAAAAACGCCCACCCGGTACAAATATGTCATCAACATTACCGATATCCGCGTAGAAAAAAGATTGACACTGGTAATATGCCGTGATGATATATTTATTCTTCCATTATTAAAACAATATTCAACGTTTCGTAGCTTGTATTTAATGGAAAGCATCCCTTAGATTTAATTTCATTTTAAAAATACCTCCTAAATCGTTTAATACTCTAGCTCTTATCTCAACGAAACACGAAGGCAGTGCCTCTGTTATAATTCCAACAAATGACTAGTAGCTATTATCTACTGGTGGCCAAAACAACAACTTGTAGTCTATGTGGATATCAAAGGACGTACGTAGTGAATGTGTACTAGTGTGGACCTAAAAGAGGTCAAGTTGAATTTTAACAGGGCAACCCCACAAAGTGGTTCCAAATAAATAAATAAAAATTGTGCTGGCCCATTTAAATAACAATGGGCTTTGACACATTTTGGAACTTTACTTTTACAAGTCAATTGGAGGTTTAAAAAATCCATTCAATATTGGAAGATATACTAGAATCACCCGAGAATATGTGGACAAAATTTAAAGTCCCAATTATTATGATTAAAATAATTATAGATGGTTAAACTATTGTACAAAAGCCCAAAAAAAGCTATATACAATAGTCTTAAGAATATTTATTCGCTATCTCATTGTCGTCCGTGTTTAGGAGGGGTATAAGCTATCTCCGTCTAACCAACGGCAAAAAAATGAAATAGAACCTGTATTGTAACCGCGGTAACGAGTGTCTTTGAAATATTTGAATTATTTGAATATTCATGTCATTCATGTGATTTTGGCGTCAATAATAATTTGCGCTATTGTGCTTCGTTGTATGTTGGTAATTCTTAATTTTACAAATTGTGCATTTTGCTATTGCAAAGACGGTGTTTCTAAGATGTCCGACAATCATTGCAACCTATTGCTATATTTCATCCATTATATTTAAGCCGTATTTATTCATTTGGTTTATTATTTCTAAATAACTATTTATTACTTCGAATTTTGATGAATAACGAAATTGACACAGTATAGGATATACTGTCAGTTTTGACATTATATCATAATTATTTAATTGAAAAATATGTAAGTGTCACTTCGGATTTTGATAAATAATAATATTCACACAGTAGGTATATGTTATAAGTATTAGCGAACAACAAAATTATTGCAAATAAAATATTGAAAATGTCAAACGACAAAGTTTTGTCATACTCCACCTTATATCAAACTAGAAAATTAAATACCTATAATAAAACCATGGTAGCAATATGGCGTCATCAATTCCCTCCCTCCCCTGGCGATTTGAACCATATATTTACTATTGATGACGTATATACAGCATATACGATATATATATATATATATATATATATATATATATATATATATATATATATATATATATCGTATATGCTCTTTATTCGTATACATACAAAATAAACAAATAAATCTGAATGTAAACTGAAGATTTAGATAGATAAATTCCAACGACAAGTTTTTAACCAATCATGATGCAAAACACTTGAAAATTCAACCAATGGGAACAGTATTATACTGATAAAACTCCGTTACCCCGATAATTTTCCGCTACCAAGTAAATAAACTGTTGTTATTGTTTATAACTGTCAGTGTAACAGTTAATTAATATTTCAAGTTTAAAAATAAAATATTAATAATTAAATTGTTTCATTTTGCGTTGTCTTTGGAATTTATCTCAACAAATACCACACGACCTCTCTGATTTTCTCAGATAAACTTTTATTTTTAAACACTCATTCTTTTTGCTTTTAAGCAAAATCACTCAAGCAAATTGACATTAGGTAAAACCCCTCCTCCTTCGGAGTCGGGATTTACCATGCAGTTTCCTTTCGTATTTGTTGCTAAGCAAAAAAATTCGTGCAAAATAAAAATTTATCGATAAAATCAGGAGGTCTTGTGATATTACTTCTGATAAAACTAAAAAGTACTTGCAATAATAATATTCGTATGAAATCTTTTAAGGTTTTAGAGTTTAGATCAAAGAATTAGTAACAGTAGACATAATATCAAGTTTTATAAAAAGGTACTCCGTTATTATTAGCACAGAAGACCTATTCTAAATCGTAAATGGCGGCTTTTGACAAATGCCCATAAATGACGTCATGTCCAGATAAAATTTTAGGGATTTTTAATGTATGTATTAACATGAATTAGAAGCAAATGTTGGTAACACTGCTTGTTGAATATATGAATTTGAATTTAATTACGAGCAATTATAACTTACCTATTCAAATGAACAAGAAAGAACATTGTAAATATGTAATAAGTAATAACTAATAAAAAGTTACGAAAAAAAAAAACTAAATTAAATATAATTCTAAAACTAAAGATAAATATACCATTTTAATTAAATATATTAAATACAAATAAATATAGTAATAATATCAAATCGCAAAATACTCAATTATAATGACGAATGCCGACTCAAAACTTTTACTTAGACATGCGATTGTGGCTTAGTGGTATTCTCGCATGTTCGCCGACTATGACGTCACGGATGTACTTCACACATGTTTCCCAAGGTGACAGCACTATCGAAAAGCGCCAACTATGGCGTCCGGTCAACACCAACATGAATTAGAATAGGTCTCCAGAAAGTTTCTTGTTGATTTTAATTCATTCATGCCCAAAATTACGAAATTTTAACAGTGTATGCTTTTGCATCAAACCACAAATATGTGGGACACAGTTTTTATTAGATATGATTAATGGCCATAAATATTGACTAAACTATTAATAAAATAAAGCATCACTAACACAATTCCCTATCCTCTATGCGTGGTAAACTAAATCATCAATAAATCTTCGTTTTGATGCTTCTAACGTACGGTCGATTGAGCACCCTTACAATACACCCGGAATAACAAACGACGATTTAAAACGGTCTATATCAAATTAACTATGTCTTACCACAAAAAACATTCGAATGCTTTGTCCCAACGGTTGACAGTTAAGAGGCGGTGACATTATTTTCCTAAGGGTTTCAAGTTACCCGACGATATCGAATTAACTAGGACGCGGAGGAATGGACAGGACATTTGGGGACAAATAGACAAATAAATAATAAAGGAGATACATCCTTCATAAAGATTGAGAATAAGAAAATCAGACAGGCTGTGAAAATTTGTGTTATCATTTTAAACAGTTTATCTGTCATTTGAAATTAACTACAAAGTCATATTTTGGTTAGTGGTGGTATGTTACATAGTGCAGTTTGTACAGTTAGTTACGTAGTGTTATTGACTATATATAGTGGTATAATTATATAAGGGTATACAAGTTCGTGTTTTTGAGGAAGTTTATGATTTTCTTTATTATTCTGTAAGGCGTTTTTGAGGTCGTCTGGGATGTTGTTGGCCGCTCTCTGCTGGTTGAATTTGGTGCAATGTAGTAATATGTATTTCACGCTTAGTGTCGTTTCACTTGTGTCGCATTTGGGTACTGGGTTTTTTCAAATAGGCGTTCATGAGTCATTCGGGTATGTCCGATTCTAATGCCCGGTTTCTCCAGAGCAACTTAAGACTTAATTCGTGACTTATTCCTAAGTTCCACCGTAAACTGTTGCACCACGCAAAAATATTAAAATGTGAGACGTAAGTAGCACTTTAATGTAGGTCGAAAAAATCGGTGACATGTGTCATATATGTCAGTTGTCATATCAGTTCATGATAAATTTGTTTCGTTTTGTGGAGTTAAGGCCTGTGTCCACCATCCTAGAAATCGATCCGAGTTCTCGGATATAGTCCGCAATTCGATAACTCGGATCGTGGACACTACCAACTCGGACGAATAGAAAACTAGAACGGAAAAATGCGTTTTGTCCCATTTTTTCGTACAAGTTGCTAATTTCATTTAAATGTTACTAATTTAAAATTTTGTCCTTTGATAAGCTTGAAAATGATAAGGTTATAAAATATTGCATAATTCTATTCATTTTTGATATTGATTATAAATAATTATAAATAAATTAATATATTCGCTGTAAAATTTAATTTATTTACTGCCGAGATAATTTTATGTTTTATTAATTTTTGGTATTGGTAGAAATGGCTGAAACTAACTTCATAAATTCCAACCTGACATCTGTAGTCATACAAGTTCATTGTTTATGATCAAAAAATGTGATCGAGAACTCGGAACGATTTCTAGCATCGTGGACACAGGCCTTTACGGTGCAAGTCTTCAGCGATATGGACAAAAAACTTACAAATTACAGCAAAGAAAAAAAAATGAAGACTGATGCCAGGAAGACATCGGCGACGGAAAGGGCTTTTGTTTATAAAACTGGTGGTGTTCCATCTATAAAAAATATTGGCAGAAAATCTTTGTCGTCATATAATTGGTACAAATTAATTCTGTTATATATTTGTCGCTTGATTCTAACCTTCTCGACAATATCGACAAAATCAACTTCGTCCACATTATCCACGAAGTTAACGTCGTCAAATTTAGAGAAATCCGTAAATCTACATCGAATACTGTTGAAACCAATACATGTATATAAACACTGACAAACACAATGACAGCTTTAACATATTTTACGCTGTTGCCAATGTAATTTGTGACATAAGTTAAGTTCGTATTTAAATTTGCTGGTGCAACGCAATTGGGATATAGACCTACTTACAATTAAGTAGCACTTCAATAATCAACAAATTAAGTTACTGTGGAGAAACCGGGCATTAGTCTTGTTAGGGTTTTTCTATTCTTGTTTCTCCTGTGCTCCAGTATTTTAGGTCAGTTTTGATTTGTCTTAATTTATTGTTTGTTGTGTTATTCATTTTTCTTTTTGCCCTTCTTCTATCTTATTTTGATAATGTCTTTTAGGTGATCTTTGGGAGTTGGTATCATTGTAATTTCTTCAATGTCGGTTATTTGTTTAGCTTGTTCGTTTCCTTTTATTCCCACGTGTGAGGGAATCGAAAATAGTGTGATGTCTAATTTCTTTATATATATATATATATATATATATATATATATATATATATATATATATATATATATATATATATATAATTTTTGGAGTGAGAGAGAGAGAGTCTGGTTTTGTGCTATTATTATGTTTTTGGGGTACATTTCTTGTAGTGTTCTTATGCCCGGTTTCTCCACGGCAACTTAAGTCGTTGATTATTGAAGTACTACTTAATTGTAAGTCGGTCTTATATCCCAATTGCGTTGCACCAGCAAATTCAAATGCGAACTTAACGTATGTCACAAATTGCATTGGCAACAGCGAAAAATATGTCAAAGCTGCCATTGTATATGTCAGTGTTTATATGCTTACATTTGTATCAACAGTATTCGATATGGATTTACCGGATTTCCCTAATTTTGACGACGTTAACATCGTGGATAATGTGGACGAAGTTGATTTTGTCGATATTGTTGAAAATGTCAGAATTCCGCGACAAATATATAATAGGATTGATTTGTTTCAATTAAATCTGTATCATCAACATTTTTCGTAGGTGGACCACCGCCAGTCTTATATACAGAAACCCTTTCCTTCGCCGACGTCTTCCTGGCCTCGGTCTTCAGATTTGCCCACAATATTCTTAGGCTTGCCAAATCTCTATATACATTTAATACATTTTTATTAAATGTGGCGGCAATTAATTTCCATGTATTGTCCTTTTGGATATTTGAGACCGCATTAGTTTTTTTATTTTCAATTATCGCCTTATATTCATCCACAATCTCCGTTAGCAATTTTTTTTCTTCTTTGCTATAATAAATACGTTTTTTGTCCATATCGCTGTAGACGCACCGTAACTTCACAAATTGAAACAAATTTACTGTGAACTGATATGACAACTGTCATATATGACACATAAGTCACTGTTTTTTTCGACTTACATTTAAGTACTACTTACGTCTCACATTTTGACATTTTTGCGTGGTGCAACAATTTACGGTGGAACTTAGGAATAAGTCACGACTTAAGTCTTAAGTTGCTCTGGAGAAACCGGGCATTAGAGTTCTAGCAGAGCCTGTGTGTATGACATATTTGTTATGAGTGTTGTTTTGATTATTGTATATTATGTCCAGGGTGTGTAGTATAGCATAGCTATCCGCGGTGTATATGCTTATGGTTGGTGGGAGTCGTCGTTTTATTATTTTTTCTTCAGTTTTTATAGCCACACCTACAATATCTTCTCTATTGGCAGCGTCTGTATATATATTTTTTGTAATTACTGTAGAGATTCATAATTTTGTTAAGTTATCACTTATCACTTTAGCGGGCACAGTAGCATTAGTATAAAATAAAGATAATTAGTATATAATAAGATTAATTAAAGTAGTTTTAATTAAAGTCTTAAAGTGAGCCTGATTATGAAAAGGGCCTTAAATAATTTAAACAAATATTCGTATCTACAATTTAGCTGCCAGTTCTTGTCACGTATAAGATCTCTCACAATCAGAATTCTTAATAAGTCTTCTCTTGTAATTCCCGAACAATACTGTCCCTACTTTCCATTATCCTATGCCAATGACAGATATCCCTAACTGAACAGGGAATCCCGAAGGGCAGGTCCAGGTTTAGCAACAATGGCCGGGTCTAAATGCCGATTGCTCGGCATTGTTCAGTCTTTGTTGTGGAAATTATGGCCCGTGGTTTTAATTCGACGGTTAGTAAGAGGATTGCGACCCTAGATATCAAGTAATTGATGGGAATGAATTTTAAATAGCCTAATAAAAGCGAGACCGAATTGTATACACAAGGTACTTAGAATGCCTAGTGCAGGGTTTAGATATTCACAAAGTTTTTAAGTAAGCGTACAATGATGTAGATAGTACAATTTTTGTTTTATATGCTTGCTATAAGAGCTGGAGCCCCTTAAATCTAATCAATTACGTTATAGTTCAAATTTGATGTTAAACCTTTTTCCACAAGCATATTATTTTTATTCTGTTGATCTGATATAGTCCAGAAAAGTGTAACGGTCAAATTTAGGCGCCAAATTCAAACTCAGTTCATAATCGCCGTATATTTCTTACCAAGGAAATTTCACCTTCACTTTAAAGGCCGACAAATCTCATAAAGGTAAATCTCTTATGCAAAACATTATATATACCACCTAGAATGATCCTTTATCTCCAGATTCGTACAGTAATATTCACAGGAACTGTGTGCAGTTTATATTTATTTAAATAAAAATACAACACTACAAATTCAATGAACGTATATCTCGATTGGTCCTACAACTTCGGTACGCAGCCAATCGCAGCATAGCTTGTGTAGCACGTATTTACAGGCGGGTGAGGAACTATCCACGACATACGGAATTTTAACTTACACGCAATATTTTATTTTCTAATAATTTTCTTACTCTACCTTTTCATGAATTTTAAACGGTTGCAATCTATTACTGAATAAACAAACTATCAAATCCATAACAAGAGCTGCTTAATTTCTTTTACAAAATATCTTTTTTTTGGCAGTAAAATCACACTTCCATAAGAAACCTATACTAGGGAATTCAAACTATGAATTCTAACCTTACCTTTCTGGTCTATTCTCAAAATTTCAATTATGATACCTTCAACAATCAAGAGTAAATATGCAGACATGCGTATGGTTTATGGTACAAAATAGTCAATGATCTAATTATGTCAATTGTGGCAGGTGTGACATATTTCAAAAATTTTGAACTAGGACGCAATTGGTCAGTTTTAACGGGCTTCAGTTCTTATGAGCCGCGAATAAACACGTGTATCCAGCGACTTTGAGATGCTTGGAATCAGCTGATTTGTGTGCGGTAGTCACTTTGACAAGTACAATGGCACTTTGATAAGAACAATGTTTTGACTTATTTTGTTTTTGTACTGCTAAAAAGTTATTATTTTTAATTTCATGTGGTTTACTGCCTGGAAATTGTACAGTAAATTTTTTTAGCAGTTCAAAATTAAAAAAATCTGATGTGGCCAGTACATTACCTTCCGTCAGTTCTATGTATTGTGTACAAATTTCATACAGACAGTTCGTTGCAAAAGATTCTATTTCTTGTACATTACCTGCCGGCAGTTGTATGTATTTTATACAAATGCCATACAGAATTTTTTTGCAAAAGATCCTATATTTTCAGTAAAATTATAAAACTATCATACTATGTCAATTTCACTTGGCACTGACATCTTTCAATTAGAATTTTCTTAATATAGTAGCTGTTTCCATAGCTATGGCTACTGTATGAAATTTAATTTCTTTATAATTTTCCCTTTAATAATAAGTATAAAATGCAGTCAAATCGTAAAGAGAATAAAATGTTCTTTAATATTTATAGTAGGATTAAATATAAAAAATAATATATAACATAGTTTTTTCAAGAAAAACGGTTAAAATCTACAAATGGGGGTACTTCCGGTTGACCAATTGTAACCAAAATCTAATCAGCTCTTCATATGGATGTAACGAAGAAGAATACGAAGGAATTATAATTTTTGAAATTGTAGTATTTGAGTTATCGCAAACGAAATTTTTGTTACACACACAAACATACGCACATACACACATACACACACACACACACACACACACACACACACACAATATATATATATATATATATATATATATATATATATATACAGGGTGTTAATAAAAAAGCGGGCCATAGGCGTTTAACATGGGAAATCAGTTTTTCCTTGCGCAAAAGTTCCCAATTAATTTTAGACAAAAGTGTTTCAAATAAAAGTTGTAGATAATTAAATTATACACCAGCAGCACTTAACAGATTTTATTTTGCATGTTTAGTAACCTGTAAAATCCAAATTGAATTTCTGTAAATATTGCTCATTTGTAGTGATAGCCATGGAATTTAAACAAAATTACAAAGAAATGCATATCATTTGAACTGTCAGAAATTTGATTTTCAAATAAAAATTACTGATAATTACATTCTGTCCTAAGTCCTTAAAAATATTTTGTTTTTATAATCTACATCTAAATTATTGCTTAGATTTTATTTATTTTTATTTTGTAACCTGCAAAAACGAAATTCTGACAATTCAAACGATATGCATTTCTTAGTAATTTTGTTTAAATTTCATGGGTATCACTACAAATGAGTAATATTTATAAAATTTCAAATTGGATTTTACAGGTTACTAAACATGAAAAATAAAATCTGTTTAATGATGCTGGTGTAGAATATAATTCTCTACAATATTTATTTGAAACATTTTTGTTTAAAATTAAATGGGAAGTTTTGCGCAAGGAAAAACTGATTTCCCATGTTAAACGCCTATGGCCCGCTTTTTAATTAACACCCTGTATATACATATAAAACTAAAATATACTTCTGAAGCCCTATCTCTCACTTAAGAAGAGTCTGCTACAAACATTATTGTCTATCCTTGTCAGTCAGTATAAGAATTTCCCTCCCGCTAGTTTCCCTTTCTAAACAATAAAATCAAAGCAATCCGGCGCTTGCGCAGAGCTATTCTTACAGAGCAGTGCAGCTATATATGTAGATATATATATGTCTGCACTCATCCAATGTTAGTCTCAGAAATCTCACTCCCACCAGCAGTATATTTTAGTTTTATAGGTATATTACACACACACACATACGCGCGCGCGCACACACACACATACGCGCGCGCGCACACACACACACACACACACACACACACACACACACACACACACACACACACACACACACACACACACACACACACACACACACACATACAGACATCATCGTAAAAATAGTATTCTAGGGACCTTAAAACGTGCTTATTGATTAAAAACTCATCACTGAATTTTTTGACCAAGGACAATAATTTCCTCACGTAACGGTGACGGAAGGTAATAAATCGAAGGGGCAAAGCGCGCACAAATCAGATGATTCCAAGCATTTCAAGGTTGCTCGAGTCACGTGTTTGCTCTTGGCTTATAGAAAGTATGTAAAGTATTGCCAAATTTACTATCTCTGAAAGCGTTATACACTTACTTAAATAACAGCCTGTATTACGAGAGGGTTTCGAAAAGAAATAGAAAATGGATAGTACTCGTATTTCAGAAAAAGATCACTCCACTTTGAAAAAAACATTCTTGCAGAAGGTGTTGACCATGGATAGGTGCATAGTGTTAGCATCTACAGTGACAGTATACTATCTTTGACTTTGCTGATTTGATTTCGAAGTTGCTGATGGTCTCTTGATCTTGAGTGAAGCCCTGTCGCGCCCAGGTCTTCTAGATCAGATTATTAATGCCATTACCGAGTTGGCAAGAGTGACAAGTTCTACTCACGAGTACTATAAGGAGACAAAGCTATACTTAACTATCCATTATAAGTTTACAATCTCGGCGATGCATAACAATACATGTACTTTATAACTTTAATGAGAAGTAATTTGCGAGAGCATTGTTCACGTAAGTTAGATCGATGTGCATAATGCATGGACGTCATGTATTGTTAGTGGGGTCATAGTGTCAACCAGCAAAGCAAGCCTATTTTCATGGGGAAGCACTATCAGTTCACCTGCTAATGGCTATGCTAATTGTAATGCGCAATGCACGGCTCTTTGATATTTAATGCTTGATCTAGTTCAAAACAAACAAACACTCATTGTGAGTAATGATGGAGATGCTGCCTGCAACAACATCTTGGATTACTAATAGAATTTTAAATAGCACATTCATAATAGAGCAACTCTTTGTAGTTTGCTCTATATAATGACTCTTGGAATTTCTATGTAGAACGCGAGATGAGTCTAGGAATTTTGTACGCCAACATTTAAACCAGTAGAAATTTATACGCTAAGCATTTGTACTACAGTGTAGTTTATTGGAACCCACATAATTGCATGCGACATCAATTGAATTTTATGGAATTTTAAGGAATTAAATTATTAACAAGTTTTTAACCAATCTTGTTTTTGATATGAACGACGATGAAAATAATAAGGCAATTGTAAAATTAACCATGTTGTAAAGCAATATATGAATAGTTAGGTTACCAGCATAAAAATTCATTATATTCTCTCATTAAATATAAGCTCGTGATATGATTAATAATCGAAGATATTGTCCGTGAAGCCGAAGCAGCACATTTCACTCGTCCTTCGGACTCGCGAAATCTGCAACTCGGTTTCACTCGAGAATATCATCGATGATAATCATATCACTTGTTATATTACGTATGACTATTTCACTCATAAATTTATAAGCCAATCCAAATTCAGGATTCTACCTAGCTACCAAGTTTCATTTAGACAAAACACCGTCACAAAAATTTTATCACACCTTTTAAGCCAATAAGATGTCGTATTTTTACAAGTTAGTAAGTTTTGAAAAGCGAAATTTTTTTGACGTTTTAGAAACATATTGTTTACATACCTGTCAAAGTCTGTATATTTTCAGTGTTACCAATTTTTATTAAAAACTAGTGGATTCGGACAGAAATCTATTTAAAACGTTAAAAAAGCAAACTGAAACATAATACCTCGAAACACAATAAAGATTACATGATTTTTGTCAAGAAAAAAAATTATATAAATGATTACCTGACATTTATTTTGGAAATAGTCATCCATACCATTCGTGGTTAAATTTTATCCTGGAAAAATTTTCCGTTTGCCTTACTCGAGTCTGTGGCCAATTTATCTCGTGACATTGATCAAAAATCACTCGTTTGACAACTCGTGATTGTTTTGTCAATGCCACTCAATAAATTGCTAGGCAACTGGCTCTCGTAACAATCTGAAAATTTGTCCGGCAAAAATTTACGACTTAAGATATTATACCGTGTGTCTGTCTTAAAGGTGTACATAAGAGATTAACATGGGAAATCAGTTTTTTACAATTTCTTCCTCGCCAAATCAGTTTAAGCAAAAACTCGTCAAATAAAAGTTATAGGGCATGATATTCTGCATCTAAGTCAATAAATAGATTTACCTTTACATGCTTTGTAACGACAGAAATTAATTATGAAAATATCGAAAATTACGTTGAAAATATATTCAGCCATGGAATTTAACAAAAAATAAATAAATGCTTGACTTTTTATCTGTCACAACGTAAGTTAACTTATTTGACGTTTCTGACAATTTTATAAAATGTGTGTGTGTGTGTGTGTGTGTGTGTGTGTGTGTGTGTGTCTGTATATATATATATATATATATATATATATATATATATATATATATATATATATATATACCGTGTGGCGCTCGAAATCCGTTACATAGGCATTTAACACGGGAAAACAGTTTTTCCTAGCGCGTTGCTCCCCATATTATTTTAGAAAAAAATTCTTCAAATAAAAGTTGTAGAACATAAAATTCTGCATTTGAATCAATAAGCAAAATTAATTTTGCATGCTTTGTAACAGCAGAAATTAGGTATGAAAATGTCGAAAATCTACTCAAAAGTAGTGATAGCCATGGAATTAACAAAAAACTTAACAAACAAACGTGTGTTTATCTGTCATAAAAATTTATTTACAATTTAATTTTTAATAAAATTATCATAACGTAAAATTCTGAAGCAGAATAATAATTTAATTCTTCTATACTGTTCAAATACTCATTTTTCTGGACAAAAAATCACAATATTTGACATTTAAATCAACACATTTGTTTATCTTCTTTCTTTTAATTCCATGGCTAACACTATTAAACTGAAATTTTTAAAAAAATTATATTCGATTTCTGAAGTTACTAAACATACATGCATTTTGTTTACTGATTTACATGCATAATTTTATATTCTACAACTTTTATTTGAAGATTTTCTTTCTAAAATAATTTAGGGAGCAACGCGCTAGCAAAAACGCTTTTCCCATGTTAAATGCCTATGTAACGGATTTCGAGCGCCACCCGGTATATATATATATATATATATATATATATATATATATATATATATATATATATATATACGTGTGTGTGTGTGTGTGTGTGTGTGTGAGTGTGTATGTGTGTGTGTGTGAGTTAGTGTGTGACAAAAGTTTGTTCTGCGATAACTCTAATACTACAATTCCAATTATAATTCTTTCGTATTTCATCCATATGAAGAGGTGATTAGATTTTGGCTATAATTGGTCAACCGGAAGTACCCACATTTGAAGATTTTAACAGTTTTTCTTAAAAAAACAATGTTACATAACATTTTTTCACATTTAATGTTATTATAAATATTAACGAATAGTTTATTCTCTATATGATTTGACTGCATTTACACTTCACATTCATATGTTAAGCAGCTATGATATAACTATTGAAACAACTATATTAAGAAAATTCTGATTGAAAGATGTCAGTGTCACTTGCAATTGACAGAGTATGTTTGTGTTATAATTTTACTGAATATATAGGAACTTTCTGTATGGAATTTGTACAAAATACAAGGAACTGACGGAAGGTAATGTGCTGGCCACATAATTTTTTTTTATTATGTACGTTGAAGGACCCCCTTTTGTTGTTCTATTGAAATGGAGACATGCATTGTATGGATTCCCCGCCCAGTCTATATAGTAAAATAATCTTACTGTTCCTTTAAGATAAATGCTATTTTTGTTTGAAATAATTTCATATGGGAATGAACACTGCAGTTCAAAGTGGCTGTTTAAGTAAACATTGATCAGATTAATATAGAAAAATATAAGAACTTCAATTTTGATAGAGTCGTGGTGAGAGTAGAAATAACGTTAAATAAATAGCCAATTGTACTGGTATATAGTAGTGTGTGTCTGTGGGTATTCCCGGCTCACGTATTAATTCTTGGCGTTTGCGAGAAACAAATGGAATTTTTTGCCGGGCGTTCTCTTTGTTTCTGTCAGTTTTTCGAGCGTCAATCAGCACGAGGCGTAGAAATCAAAGTTGGCGTGTGACGAAGTTAACTTTTTTTATTCGGTCGATGAACAAAATAATAGAACAAAGACTTCTTCGCCAGAGTAGAATATAATTTGAACAAAAGAGCAGCGTAATGGAAGCTGACGCCAAGGAACGTGTCGTTTTTTATCCGTGACATTTTTAAAAGCTTTGAGATTTCAATTTTCTATTCCTTTGTGTTGTTTGCAATAATAATTTATTTGTTCTTGTTTTCTTCATCCCTCTTCAACGCCTCAAATGGATGGAGGCTTTTTATTGTGGTGTTCTGTCGCACAAAAGAATCCAAATTTCATACGAACTACAACGCATTGCTGCTAATGCCGACTATTTGTCTTTTCTTTCATACTCTGATCAGCAATTTGTACAAAACTTACAAAGATATCTAAGTGTCATTAATTATTGAATACAATGTTTCTTATCTAACCTAAGGCTTCCATTTCTCTTAAAACATAAAAGTATGTGAATCTTAAAATTATGACTATTATACTAATTAGGTGAATTTCAATTATTGCTAGATAATTTATGAAATTTAATTTCTTTATAATTTTATAACTCTATATCTATTTAATATGAAGCATAAAATGCAGTCAAATCGTGTAAAGAATACAATGTTCTTCATTATTTATAATAACATTAAATATAGACCGATTGCTGTAGTTTCAAATTTTAGTAAAATTTTTGAAAGCTTAATATATAAAACAATTTATAGTCGAATTAAAAACCAAATATCGTTTCGTCAGCATGGTTTCATGTCCAAAAGATCGACTTCTACCAACCTGTGCTACTTTACACACTTTGTTTCATCTGCCCTAGACAATAATACCCAAGTTGACACAATATATACCGACTTCGCATAAGTTTTCGACAGAATAGTTCACGCCATTTTAATCAACAAACTTCATTCTTTTTCTTTATCTAAATCCTTAATTTCATTTCTTTCTTCCTACTTACAAAATAGATTCTTCTTAGTTCACTTCCTTGGCTACAACAGCTCTCAGTTTGATGTTCCTTCAGGAGTTCCTCAGGGATCTAATCTTGGCCCTCTTCTTTTCCTTCTCTTCATTAATGATTTATTATACATATTTGATAGTAACATGCTTATGTTTGCAGTTGATCTCAAATTTTTTCGGTGCTGTTTCAAATTACATTGACTGTTTAGAATTACAGTATGATCTCAATGCATTAAACGAGTGGTGTGATCTAAATAAACTTTATCTTAATGTTAACAAATGTAAAGAAAAAAAAAGACACATACCATTTTTAATTATAGCATTAATCAGCATACTTTGGCAAAGTGCGATACAATGCGTGATCTTGGTGTCTTATTTGATTGTAAATTAACACTTTTGCCTCATATTCAATTAATCACTAGTTCCGCTTATAAAATGCTTGGATTTGTTATCCATAAAACTCGCAACTTTCACAATCTACAGGCAATATTTTCATTGTACTTTTATTTTATTAGATCTAAACTTGAGTATAATTAATTTTACCTAAAGCTTATTGACTCTAAACAAAAAAATTCTTAAAATATATATATTTTAAAATTATGGGCCCTTATCCTGATTGTAGGGTTTCCTATAAAATCTTGCTAACTATATTTGATTTTAAGTCTCTTTTGCATAGAAGTAATTTCAATACACTCATGTATCTTTTTAAACTTATTCACAGCATTATAGATGGCTAAGTACCTTTGATTCTCTTGCTCCTACAATTCAAACCAGATCACAAAATCTTTTCTATGTGCCAGCTGCAAGAACAAATATTTTTTTACAATCATTAATAATACATATTAGTCAATTAAGTAATAAATTTTCTGAGAGAGTTGGCATATTCTTTAATTCGTATAATGAATTTCGAAATCAACTAAATACCTGTAATTTTTAGTATATCAATATTTTTGATGTAACAAAATTTATATATTTTGCATGTATTTCTTTATTATTCCTACCCTCTAATTGAATTACGCCTGTTGGGTAGTGTATACTTAAAATAAAATAAAATCTAGATAAATGCATCAAAAACAAGATTAAAATATTGGTAGAGCAGTACTCAACAAGACAACTGTGCGCCGTGAATCTGTCATTCGCTTGGCATTATTGGTTATATTTCAGCAAGTTAATAATAACATTCTCCGTGTTCTGCTCGCATTTGTTTAAAAAGCTGAATCCTCCAAGTAGATAATAAATAAAGATGGGTGTATATATCTATATCATTTCAGACTCGTTCTCATTGATGAAGTTTGTGACGTCAAACTAAATCATAAACCTAAAGTTTGGACCTTGGACCTTGCAATGTTTAGCTTTATGATTTGGATTTAGAGACCCTAAATTCTGAAGTATGAATGGAGTGATTACATAATATGCGATCAAAGTCTTTAAATCTAAAGTATAAACCATAAATCTAAACCTAATTTTCATTTGTGAATGTACCTTTAGAGCTATCGTAGGCGAAAATTTTGTTACACACACACACACGCACACACACACACACACACACACACACACACGCATACACACACACACACACACACACACACACACACACACATGCAGACATCATCGTAAAAATAGTAAATTCGTATTCTAGGAACTTAAAACGTGCTTATCCATTAAAGACTCACAGCCGAATTTTTTGACCAAAGACAATACCTTCTTTACCTAAAGATGACGAAAGGTAATATAATCAGTTTACAGCATGGTTTCGTCCCGGGTCAGTCAACTGCTACAAATTTAGTACAGTGTATGCGAACAATAGTTTTAACTTCTAGTTAGCCCTAACCGAAGGTGGCAAGAATAATTTTGCAATATTACCGTTGGTTATAACTAACTGTCACTTTAGCTAGAGGTGGTAGGAGCGGGCTGTAGTGTATTTAAAAAAATCATACCATTTTAATAATAGCTATTCTTTCTTTACGTTTTTGATCCTGTATTAATATTACTGTGAAAAATTAAAAAGTTCTGTTAGTTAAATAAAATCTAGAAAATAAGAAAAAAAAGTTAAAACTTCTGTCTGGTAATACCGTCGGTAATTTTACGAGAAGAGAAGGTAGATAAAGGCAAAAGCTAATTAAAGTAATGTAAAATATTCTCAGTTTAATTTCCACTTATTCAAATTCAGTTAGGTAAACCAGCAAAGTTTTTATACCCTGGAAAAGTTCACAAACATGTAAAGCGAAACTTTCGCAACGAAATTCATTTTTCATTCATTTCCACGGCTCCTGGTATAACGTTAAACGTATGTATAATCAAGTAAAAACTTTTACATTTACTGAAGTCCGACACTGTAGCACAACAATAGAAAATATGCAGATAAGTGTCGCTGCCAACTCCGAATTGCCATCTTCATATGATGCTTACAAATTATTATTCATATATGTATAAGAAAAGTTTTCATATGAGTGTTAGTATTCAACATTTGAGAAAATCCGAATTATTATGAAATACGAGTCGCACGTTCAAAGTTTCAAACTGAAAATTATATTAGTTTGGCTAACAAAACAAAGTTTACCTGTGTAATATGAGCGCACGTGTGGCTCTATCTAAATATTTATCTCTAATTTTCTTTATCGCTATTAGCAGTATCGTGTACTTACCCAGCTAAACTCATTTAAACTATAACCTAATGTGCCAGAAAATCTTGATCTGCATTATACACTGATTTCAAATAGCTAACCAGCAACTACCTATAATCGTTATTTTTCCTATCAATAAAAAATCTGATGTTGCCAGCACATAACCTTTCGCCAGATATTTTACCTGGTGGTACGCATAAAATAAAAAAAATATTTTTAAATACAAATACATATATTCATGTCTCACTACAAAATAATTCTCACATATATTGCAAAATCTATGGGATATTTTAAAATAAATTATATACAATACATACATTTTCTTTATATTCAATATCCTGAAATTTTCTTTTTCTACTTTCCTTTTCTTTTCTTTCGTCATTTTTTCGCAATTTTTTTTTATATACTTTTTTACGTATATTCTTTTGCGTTGACTTTTTTTTATTTTCATAATCTTCATAATGATGTACAAATATTTTTGACAGTGGCATACAAATATTTTTAACAGTGACATTTATGTGTCAATTACAAACATTTGAATTTCTTGCCTTGAAGTAGTTTGATCTGAGATTTTTTACATCAAATTATTTTATATGCATTTCTTTATCAACACAAAAGAGTATACGTAAAAAAGAATATAAACGGAATTTGCGAAAAAATGACGAATATAAAGAAAAAGAAAAGGAAAGTAGGAAAAGAAAATTTCAGGATATTGAATATAAAGAAAATGGATGTATTGTACATAATTTATATTAAAATATCCCATAGATTTTGCCAATATATGTGAGAATTATTTTGTAGTGAGACATGAATATATGTATTTGTATTTAAAATTATTTTTTGTTTTATGCGAACCAGTAGTGGATTCGCGCCATATAGAAATGTAGAAAAGTGGCGACTCGTTGCTAGAAAAACGGTATTTGTAGAAAATAAACTACAAGTCGGTATCGCGCCAAGAAAAAAAATTTCATTTTTTTCGCATCCTTACGTCAAAATAAATAGAAACGAAACGTAAATTTTTCGTTATAGAAAACTATATTTTGATCACAAGAATTACGTACAAGTACAAAATACCAAAATATTACTCAATTTTTACAAAACAGAACATACGAAAACCGAAAGTAGCCGAATTACATTTCTATTCTACAAAACGATACGGCGTGATACCAAATTCCATTTCTGTCGCGTATTCTATCTATCGTTTCAATTCTATAGCTCCAAACGGAGCGATCCCCCTGCAAAATATCTGGCGAGCGGTTATGTGCTGGCTACATCAGATTTTCTTAATGTCCTTTTGATGCAATCATATATTAAATGCAATGATTTATTCTTGTGGTAGACGGTATTAGCTTGTGCATTAAATTCACTGGTAATGATTTTCCTAATTTTCTTATTTTTCCATGTTGTGGAGTTCGTAGTCTTAATTTAATGATAATTTTTTTCGAGGTTTATGTTATTATAAAAATTAAAGAGTATTACATTTTCTAAGTTTGTATTAATACTTTTTCTATTTATTTTATGGATAAATTTATAAAATTATCTATAATTTAAATCCCCAAATCTACGCTTCAAACAAATATAACTCCTTGGTTACATAGTTCATATCTCAAATGTATGTAACAGACAGATAAATATTGTCGAAAAACTTATTTCATATTAATAATAGTAAAGTTTTAAAAAGTAAATAGTAATAGAACAATGGTTATATTATTAAACCAATTTCCAGCATAAGATTAAATGGCGGGAGGTACTGTGTTGGCCACATCAGTTTTTTGTTTAATAATATCCTGTCCATTTATTATAATAAAAAGTAGTGGGCTGAAGATATAACCTCGTTTCACTCCTTTTTTCTCTGAAATATCTCCGATTTAATACCGTTTTTGTGAACAGTTGAAAGATAAAAATACAACCTCCTTCTTGAGACAAATGCGAAACTTGTATTGGTGTTATGATTTCCCGTGTCTATTGAATTGCTTGCGTGTACGCTTCAAGCTTCCTGTCATATCTTATTCATACCAACGCCGCGTGTGTCGACGCCTCGACATTCCAGGCATCCTGAAGGACATGTACACATCCTACAGGCAAATCAGGACCCGTGCTTGCCAAACCAACACACCACAGGCCCAGAAAGCCGAGGAATTTTTAGAGGAGAACAGAGACATTTTAAATAAATTTTGTCTTGAAGAATTTTACCAATTTTTACCTCTCGCTAAAAGAGGTATTGTATTCTTGCTAAAAATCGCATATCCAGATTTTAGTGAATAAGCACGTTTAAGGTCCCTAGAAACCGATTATAACATTTTTACGATGATGTCCGTATGTGTGTGCGCGCGCGCGCGCGCGCGCGTGTGTGTGTGTGTGTGTGTGTGTGTGTGTGTGTGTGTGTGTGTGTGATGTGTGTGTGTGTGTATGTGTGTGTGGATGTTGGATTCACGATATCTCAAATACTACTCGTATAAGACTTAAGACATTTTTAACTACGGATTCCTCAATCTAACAATAATGGGAAGAGTTGATTAAGTTTTGGTAACAATTGGACAACCGGAAGTAGTAGTTACAAGAAAAAAATCACCTAAATATTATTTATCGAAAATTTATGTAAATATTTATATTAAAGAATGTTAAATTCTTTATTCGATAAATATAAATTCATTATTATATCTTCTATAGATTTAAAGATAAAGAAATGCATATAAAATAATTTGATGTAAAAATTCTCAAATCAAACTACTTCAAGGCAAGAAAATCAAATGTTTGTAATTGACACATAAATGTCACTGTCAAAAATATTTGTATGCCGCTGTCAAAAAAATTCGTACATTATTATGAAGATTATAAAAATAAAAATTCAACAACGTAAAAGAATATACGTAAAAAAAGAATGTAAGAGGAATTTGCGAAAAATTGACGAATATAAAGAAAATGAAAGTAGAAAAAGAAAATTTCAGGATATTGAATATAAAGAAAATGTATGTATTGTACATAATTTATATTAAAATATCCCATAGATTTTGCAAATATATGTGAGAATTATTTTGTAGTGAGACACGAATATATGTATTTGTATTTAAAAATATTTTTCGTTTTATGCGTACAACCAGGTAAAATATCTGGCAAGAGGTTATGTGCTGGCCACATCAGATTTTTTTTTGTGAAGGTGTCTATATTTCGAATAACTATTCATTTTATAAAATATTTTCATGACAGGGTAACAACTTGTGAATAATGACTGATTACTCCACCGATTAGTCAAATAGTCAAGTGTCATATGCGCTCTGGCTGACTAATTTTAAAAACGACACGTACCAAATTTCTAATTTAACTTAACATATTTAAATATTTGGATTATGGTTGTTATTAGCAAGAACTCTTCAATTACTCTTAGATCTTATTGTGAAAAATTCCTACTCCGGTTCTGTTGAGAAAAAGGCAAACCCGCAATCGGAATCCCCTTGCCCCCCTGACGGAAATGACGTCACGGCGGTACAAGGCACACGGCGTGTCTGCTCTGAATTATACATAGCACATCGCACGGGGAAGTTGTTCCTCTATGGAACCGCTCTCCACTTCGTGTTATTTTATATTTCCCTGCCTGGCTTGCATTAGTCATGAAACATCCGACGAGCGTTTCCGATTGCCAGAATAACATTTTCTTTTTATTTTCCCCAAGGGTTTCTAGATTTTTTTTCTTTTAATAAGAGTGGGATAGTGGATTTCGAGGTGCTTCTAGTGTTCTTTTTATTTAACTATAAACAAGGTGTAGTGTACTCTCTACTAGCGTAGAGAGTGCCTGTGAGGTGACGCTTGGTAAATACCCTCACGGTACGAATATACCATCATCATTACCGATTGGAACATCCATCAACGGGTAATATGCCGTGATGATATAATCATACGTAATATACCAAGTGATATGATAATCACAAGTTGCAGATGCGCTGCTTCGGTTTCACGAGCAGTATCTTCGATTATTAATCATATCACGAGCGTATATTTCATCAGAGAATATAATGAATTTTTGTTGTAACGCAGACTGAGAACAACAGTGCTGCTAACCTAACTTTTCATACATTGTTTAATACATTGTTAATTTTACAATGACCTTTACATCGTTGTTGATATCAATCCAACAAATTCTTTACCAAAGAATATAAATAAGGTGATAATTTCTTTTTTTATCAGAAGTAATATAAGACCTCCTGATTTTATCGATAAATTTTTACCTCCCGCTATCCTTGGTAAGGGAGGTATAGGGATCGTGCAAAAATCGCATGTCGAGATTCTGGTAAATGAGAACGTTTTAAGGTCCCTAGAATCCAATTTTTACATTTTGACGATGATGTCTGTGTGTATGTGTGTGTATGAGTATGTGTACGTGTATGTGTGTGTATGTGTACGTGTATGTGTGTGTATGTGTATGTGTGTGTGTTTGTGTGTGTGTATGTATGTGTGGGTCCTCCACTCTAACTCAAATACTATTATTCAGAAAATTTTGAATCTTTGTATTTCGAACTTTTTCTAATATGGAAAGAGTCTATTAAATTTTGGTGTAAATCGGATAAAAGGAAATGGCACTTTACTTGAAGCTTAAAATAGTTTTTCTTCGAAAAATACATTTAAATGTTATTTTTTCGAGATTATGTTATTATAAAAATTAAAGATTATTAAATTTTCTATAGATTTGCATTAATACATTTTCTACATAATTTAAATCCTGGAGCCTACGTTTTAAGCAAACAAAACTTCTTGGTTATGTAGTTATTCAAATATATGTAACTGACAGATAAATGTCATTCAATACAGTTTCCAGCATAAGTAAATATATAGGTACGTATTTAGATTGATAAAAATTAACGATTCGCAAAAATGCAGCGCCCCAGAGCGAATGAGGAAACACGAGACAGGACTCGGATGTATAATTTCGAAGAAAAAAATCTAGCTTAAAAGATATTCGAAAAAAGACGTCTTAAAATTGACCAATCAGAGACCTACACCTTTAACGTGTTTGCGTAATTTTACGTTACTAGGGTTTTATACAAATCAAATCTTCTTTAAAATGAGTGGGCGACTGTAGTTTTCGTAAAATGTCAGTGTCAAATTAAATTTGACAAGGTGAATAAAAAAGGCAAATTCTTACCATGTATTCAGCCACTAATTACTTAGAAATGATTATAATTTTCGGGGAATGTGGACGTAACTCTAAAGTGTCAAAATTACAGTAAGTCAAACAAATTTTGTAACTCACTAGTAGTATTTTTAAAACCTACCAACCAGTTTTATTTTGTAATAATATCATCACACCTCAAGATATCCTTCCGGGATTGATGGATTAAAAAGTCTTGTAACTCCGTTATGCAAGCAGCCGCAAATTACTTTCTTCTATTTGTTGGCAACCTATTGTCGTCGGCAAGTGTCAGTTTCGTCTGGGGTGCAAGTTGTGAGACACCCTGTATATGTATATATGTATGCAACTTTTGTTTTAATTCCGTCTGTTTCAGTCCTAGTATTCGGAACACAAAATATGTTAAACATTCAAACAACCTGATGGTACTCGGATAATAATGAACGAAATATCTCTCGCCAATTTTATTTTACGTTACAAAATATCGTATTTAACAAGGTTAAAAATGTGTATCTTGGACTTGTTAAAAAATATTGCAACAATTCTTACATACGAGTATATGTCTACCAGTAAATTTCAGAGCATATAATATTTTCATCTCTAAATTCTAGTACGAGTTACGAGCTTCCAGAAATTGGTATTATAGTTTATTTCTCCGTAATAAATATAATTTCTTCCCTGGGAGCCGAGAAGTAATTCTCTGTTTTATTCCGATTTATGTGAGTGAAAGCTCCGCTCCTTGAAAGTAATTTTCTGTTTAATGTGTAATTATTCTCGTCGACTCGATTTACGAACTGTTATTAAAAAATCATGGGGTATGGTGTTGGCATAAGAATAAATATAACTTTTCCGACTGGCTATTAAGTTTTTCAAGTTGCAGCTATATCCGGAGACATAATGAATCTGAATTAATTTCTTGGGAAGAATTATGAGCGAGAATGGAACCCTTCTTGGTTGTTGCTTTTGTTAGAAACTGTTGCTTCTAGCCGTAACCTATTTCATTTCAATACGAAAAGAAAATTGGCGCTGTAAGATTTGGACCAGTGACGAGCATAAATTACGTTTTTAGCACTATGTATTAAAGTTGCATTATTATTACGCATTAAAAAAGTAACTGAGAATGTAGCTTAAAACTAACTGTGAATGGTCATGTGCGTTGCCATATATCATATAACAAACTTCGTTACGCATTAACTATTAGCATTATTTATTAAAGTTACGCGTTAAAAAAGTAGCTGTGAATGAAGCCTTAACGCAGATAAATTTAAAGATATATGCAAAACAAACTGTAAATATGCATATTTTAATAAAAATATGCATAAATGGTCAGTTGCTTTTGAATGTTGTATTCATATTTCTGATAATTTTTATCTTATTTTAATTTTTATATATAGTCTTTTATTCAGAAAATTAGGTAGGCACAATAAAAGTATAAAAAAATATATATCACATGGTTAATAATAATATAAAATAATACTGGTCGGCTTGGTGGCTGAGCGGGCTAGCGCACATCTTGTAGCCCGCAGTGACGTCACCCGAACCATGTTCCGTGCGTTCGATTCCCGTCGATCGACAATATGTGATTTGTCGTAAAAAATAAATACAGCTACTTGCATTTATCACACTCGGATGCTATAAGCTGGCCACTTATATATCTTAAATAAATGTAGCAATGGCTGAAATCCAACTGGCAGTACGGCAGAGGTAAAACACTGCGGCTCGGTGAGTCCGGTTGAAGGGTAAACAGCGACAGCTGTATACAAGCCCTAAATAGATAGAAATAATACGTTGTTTTTTGTCATAAATCCATGGCTGCTTAGACAAAACGTTCATAAAAACTGTAACTTTGTAATTAATTTTTACGTTTATATGAAGAGATAAAATAATCATTTCACATGATTTAGATGCTGCATTTAAATCTCTATAACTTTTATTTGAAGTATTTTTGCATAAAATAATTAGGTAACGTTTGCGCAAAGAAAAATTGATTTCCCATGTTAAACTCCTATGTTTCACTTTTCGATTTACACCCTGTACATAATTTATATTAAGATATCCCATAGATTTTGCAAAAATATGTGAGAATTATTTTGTAGTGAGACATGAATATATGTATTTGTATTTAAAAATATTTTTCGTTTTATGCGTACAACCAGGTAAAATATCTGGCGAGAGGTTATGTGTTGGCCACATCAGATTTTTTTTAATAAAATGAAATCTCATTGCGGTAAAATACTGTGCCGGCTAAACTAATATAATTTTGGGCTCATATGTAAACCGTCGAACGATTATGAGCCTAGGCTCGAACAATAAAAAATGAATCTTTCTCTCTGATTTCCAATTAGTATTTGCAATATTAATAAAATGATTTTCCTTGGCGTATTACTAGGATATCCCAGCTCAGCTAGGAAATTAAGCAACCCCTGTTTATGCATTAAAGATCGCGCGTTGAATAGCTCCTTGTACGCTATTGCGTAGAATCCTATATAAGAGCCAACAACTAGGAATTTATATGCACGAGCACACAGCCTAGTGAAAAAGCTTTCTCAACGGATTTCCCGAGGGTTCGTAACGTTCTGGACTCCTTCGAGGTCCTACAGGATCAGGAACCAGGATAGCGAAAGGAGAGGAGAAAATAGTGGGTCGATTAAAATTTGACGAAAGGATAAGTTTAAAGAATGATAACAAATAAAAATAGTGGATCCTTTACTCTAACTCAAATACTGTCACTCAGAAAATTTTGAAACCTTTTCTGTAATGGAAAGAGCGCATTAGATTTTGGTGTAAATCGGATAACCGGAAATGACACTTTACTAGATGCTCAAAATAGTTTTTGTTTTCGAAAAATACCTTTAACTGTTTCTTTTTATAATTTTTGAACAACTATTACAATCTCCAGAAGAAAAAGTCTGAAAATGGCCAAAAATCGCAAAAAATCTAAGGTGTACCCCTTGAGATTTTTTCAGTTTTTGACGATTTTAAGGAATGTTTAATAATTAGTGTATCCGTTGGAATATTTTGATGAAAATTTGTATACTTATGTTTTTTGGTACGAGGAATTTACTGGTGAGGTCGTTGAAGGTGTACCGCACACCCATTTTTGGATATGAGGATGGTGTGATTTAAAAAAGGGTAGAAATTTTTAAAAAATTAAAAATTCTGAAAATTTGTATTTAAGTAGTTTGAAGGGTGTAGATTTAAGATTTTAAAACCACAGGTCGATATCTCTTTTCATGTCCGAAATATTCGTCCTCAAAACTTTGCTCAAAAATGCCCATTTTTGGGTCATATCCCAAAAATGATCAATTATACACCGCTGGCGATATCACCATTAGATTCTACGAGCAAAATTACATAAGCATACCAATTATCATAATTTTTGAACAACTATTACAATCTCCAGAAGGAAAAGTCTGAAAATGGCCAAAAATCGCAAAAAATCTAAGGTGAGATTTTTTTAGTTTTTGACGATTTTAAGGAATGTTTAATAATTAGTGTATCCGTTGGAATATTTTGATGTAAATTTGTATACTTATATTTTTTGGTACCAGGAATTTACTGGCGAGGTCGTTGAAGGTGTACCGCACACCCATTTTCGGGTATGAGAGTGGTGTGATTTAAAAAAGGGTCGAAATTTTTAAAAAATTAAAAATTCTGAAAATTTGTATTTAATTAGTTTGAAGGGTGTAGATATAAGATTTTAAAACCACAGGTCGATATCACTTTTCTTTTTCGAGATATTCGATTTTTTTTTACAAAAAAGTGAATACACCCTTTCTCTCGGTTATTATTGCAAATACACATATTGATTATTGAATTGTGTGAAAGTTGTAATTATGGAACTTCCGGTATTTAAATACAACCAATATTATTTTTTAGTTTCATAATATTTATTAAAACAGGTGAAATTTTTAACCAACGTTCCGCGCGAATCAAATCAAAAATCTTCAAAATTGCTCATTTGAGTATTTTAGACAAGAAATAATAGTCAAAATCTATCATATTATGAAACTATAATCAGGAAATACAATTTTCTTGCCAATTCCAAAACTTGGCCATGTTAAATTACGATATTCTGTCGACTTTTGACGTTTATAATTAATATTAAAATTCGATGATGAGTTTTTAATGAATGAACACGTTTTAGAGTCCCTAGAAGACGATTTTACTATTTTCGCAATGATGTCTGTATGTCTGCTTGTTGTGTGTATGTGCGTGTGTATGTGCGTGTGTGTGTGTGTGTGTGTGTGTGTGTGTGTGTGTGTGTGTGTGTGTGACGATTTTTTCTCCGTCGAGTACTCCAACACTACAATTCTAAAAATTATAATTCTTTCGTATTCCTCTTCGTTACATTTATATAAATAGCTGATTAGATTTTGGCTATATTTGGTCGATCGGAAGTACCCTCATTTAAAGATTTTGACAGTTTTTCTTGAAAAAACGCTGTTAAATATCATTTTTTACATTTAAATAAATATTAAAGAATATTTTATTCTCTATACGA
Organism: Harpalus rubripes; assembly: GCA_963082715.1. NCBI lineage: Eukaryota > Metazoa > Arthropoda > Insecta > Coleoptera > Carabidae > Harpalus > Harpalus rubripes. The sequence continues at coordinate 4,445,579 of OY720453.1, read as the reverse complement.
TTGGATTACATTTTATACTTCATATTCAATGGATATTGAGTTAAATATTTATAAAGAAATTAAATCTCATAATGTAGCCAGTTACGTATTAACACTGGAAACAGTTAATATAATTTAAAAAATTCTGATAGACAGATGTCAATGTCAAGTGCGATTGACATAGTATGTTTGTGTTATAATTTTACTACAAATATAGAATCAATTCTAAGAAACTTTCTGTATGGAATTTGTACAAAATACATAGAATTGAGGGAAGGTAATATACTGGAAATATAGAATCTTTCGCAAGAAACTGATTATATGGAATTTGAATAAAAGATATGGAAATAAAGGAAGGTAATGGGCTTTTTTTATAGATTTGAAAGTGATGGTAGTGATGTACCTACAATTTGCGACTTCAGCAATGTGAAGTGCTCACCATAGTTACAAAATTAACGTTTTAAAAAAATGAGCACCATAAAATAAAATCGGGCGTGTTAGATATCCCCCGCAGTAATCCTTGCGCCTTTGTGAGGTCCAATTTAAATTAATCGCCTCCCTTAAACAAAGCGGTAGAAAATCAATTTACTTTGCAATTATCCGAATCAAACACTTCGTGCGCGTTCGTTGTTCATCGCGCGTGCTCGTGTTCCGAGACAAGACAATTATGATCCGGTGTACAGTTTCAAATGAACACAATTTGCACCTGCAACGCCATATTCCCAGGTGTATAGTTTCCAATTACGCTCAAGGAATTGCATATTTATCTGAGATTTCCTCGCAGTCGCAGACAATCGCAGAACGCTCGGCTGTCATGGCCGCTGCGATCAAGGGAAATGCTGTGATTTTAGACTCTAACAACGCCTACTTATCTTGCGTGCTCTAGTTTCAAATTGGAAACAATGATGTTCCAATTAGGATTAGAATTAGATAATTAGATAAATAAATAGAGACAATTATATGCTACACTATCAACATTGACTTCTAAAGCTTTCAAGATTTCAAAATTCAAGACAAATATACTTAGGAATTTTTATTTTTTATTTTAAATATTTTCCCAACCGACGCCAAATATTTAGAACTTTAAATGGCCCCTGTGTTGCACTCTCCGCGCCAGCAATGAGTGCCCGTGAGGTGACGCCTGGTAAGCGCCCCAATCTGCCCTTCATAGGAAGGTAATTCTTGTTTTGCCAAAAACTGAAGAAACTATTATATGGTTAATTTCATATTTTCACGCATAACTTAATTTCAAATCAAGGATAAATAAAAATTAAAGATGATAGTGCAAATTTTGTTTTCTCAGCATAAATAAATAAAATCATGCCATATTACCCATTTTTCGTCAAAAAACGCGATATATAGAAATGACATTTACAGTAAAAGAAAAATTTATGTAAACATAGAAATAAAAAAATTGAATTTAGGTATAATTATTTATGTCTTACTACAATATCTAAGTATATATATTGTGACAAGGCGAGGGTAAGCACAATAACAGATAAATAACTTTTTATAAACTCTTCTAAATTATAGTTTCAATATTCATATTTTAACTCTGTTTATCTATTTAAGTCAAAATTCAGTTTAGAAATTCTTATCATATTATGATAGTCACGACATTTATTTGTTGATCTTAAGTCTGGAAATTATTATGTATACGTGCCCTAGCCTATGCACCCCGTTCCCCTAAGATAATCCTATCCTGGAGATAGCGTTTTTGTTTTAAGTCAGTCGGTATTAGTTAGTCATGGGATAAGATAAACATGTAGAGGAGTCGAAAATAGTATGTGGCGTCGGAAAGACGTGTTTTGGTTTGGACATGTAGTGTCCTTTAGTTTTGGGGCGACGCTCGCCCGCTGGGTTACGGAATGTAACACTTGTTAGTTGTGTATGTTAGGCTTAGTATTAATTAATAATAATGTAACCGTGTAAATATAAAAGTATTAGTTTTTAAATCAACAAGTTGTGTTCATGTCAGTAGTGTTCATTAGTGTAAAGTGTAAAAAGTAAAGTGTCTGTGTGTTCTTCCTTCTCACAAGCCGTGGACGCCAGCCATCAAAGCGTCCACCAGTCAGTAAGTGTATCATCGTTGGGAATCATCATCCTTAGTATCATCATTTGCAGTCAGCTTCAGAGACCCCCCCTCGTGTTACAATATATATATATATATATATATATATATATATATATATATATATATATATATATATATATATATATATATATGGGATGTCTGGGATATTGGGTTCAACATGGGAATCTTGGAAACTATAAGAAATAAAAAGTCGGTTAAATTAGACAAAAGTTACCCTAGGTCACTAGATATAGTCAAAAAAGTAAATTCTGCAGGTTCTTTTACCTCCCGCTACCCTTGGTAAGGGAGGTATAGGGATGGAGCTAAAAATCGCATATCGAGATTTTGGTAAATTAGCACGTTTTGAGGTCCCTAGAATCCAACTAACATTTTCACGATGATGTCTGTATGTATGTGTGTACGTATGTATGTGTGGATCCTCCGCTCTAACTAAAATACTATCATTCAGAAAATTTTGAAACCTTATATTTCGACCTTTTTCTAATATGCAGAGAGCCCATTAAATTTTATTTTTTCGAGATTAATGTTATTATAAAAATTAAAGATTATTAAGTTTCCTACAGATATGCATTAATACTTTTTCTACATATTTTATGGATTAATTTATAAAATTATCTATAATTTAAATCTCGGAGCCTACGCTTTTAACAAAATATCTTGGTTACGCAGTTATTGAAATGTATGTATAACCACAGTATGTAACTGACAGATAAATGTCACTGTCAAAGAACTAATCATTACTAATTAATAATAGTAACGTTTTAAAAAGAAAAAAATAAATAAAACAATAGGAAAGGAAATCAATACAGTATCCAGCATAAGTAAATATATGGGTATGTATTTAGATTAATAAAAATTAACGATTCACAAAAAAGTTTAAGATAATCCTCATTTTTGGATTAGTGAGTTCCTCGGTTAATTTGATTCTATCCCGGTATTTAAAATTTAATCTATATTTTATTATCAAAAAAGGTAGTTACTTGGATTAAATTAGACTATATTTTAAAATTTAAACTGCCAAATTTAGAGTAAAATTCGCTAATCTAAACATAAGGATTAGCTTAATCTTATGACCCGGGCTGTAAATGGCGGGAGGTATTGTGTTGGCCACACCAGATTTTTTGCAAATAACTTCTAAGTATGAAATGGATTTTGGTTTGACCTTCTTTAGTGCACTGTTTTATATGACAATGCTCAATTCGGTTTAGCACTGTTGAATTTCAAATCATGATGCTAAATTTAAAAATAAATAAACAAACATATTATCACGGCATATTACTATTGGCGTAGAGGACACCACAGGAGTCACTTTTATTTTTCTTTTAAAATTCGGAATAATTTTAGCGTTGGTCGGATTTTAACCCGGATCCCCAGATTCGCGACTAGACACTCAGGCACATGGCCACGCATGTAGAATAAAGAAGTTATTGTACAATTTTATCTGAATCATATATCATATGTAAATGTTTTGAATTACCCCCTTGTATCAAAACATTAATTTACGTTGTGTAAATATATAAATGTACTATACAAATAAATTTGATGTGGTTTAAAACTGAAAAATACACAATAAATTTGAATAAACATAATTTATTAATGTATTAAACAAATTCATTTAAATATTATCATAAAATATGATAATAACCATATTTAAAATGCATCTCTGATAATTATATTTACAAATGACTTTTTATTAGCACACCAAAATTCCATTCGCTCAGTGGAATCAAACTTTGAAATCACCCCGATAAATCGTTCCGTTTGATTGACCACGGTCATAAAACTAGTTGACTCTCTACAGATGTAAGTTCAGCTGATAATGCAGTTTTCGATTTGACCGCCGGAGCATGAGTTCAAACACAGAGTTCGGTAAATCTGGGGATGCATTTCAGGAAGACTTTATTTATTTACTGATACTTAAATCTCACCCGACCATACCATAAAATAAAAGATTTAGAAAAGATAGAAGACAGACTTAAAGATTAAGGGTTGTGGTAGTTGAAAATTGGAGAAATGTTAGTTATAATGTAATCATTTCTGCTGTTGGTCTTTGAATTCATGACAGCAAGTTCTGTTAAACTTGGAACACAAAATGTGATTCTGAAATTATTATTATGCATTCAATAAAACCAATTGTTAAAGCAAGAAATCCATCCTTCTTGAGACACTTAAGAGACTGTTTTTTTATATCCAGTAAAAAATTGGGGTGACAAGCCGTAGGGCAAGAGTAGTACATTATTTTTCATCATTATGTATATTAATTTAAATAGTTTCTGTTTCAAATTTTAACTGAATATTAAGGAGGCCATATACTTTCATTTCCAGTAAAAAAATCTGATGTGGCCAGCACATAATCTCTCGCCAGATATTTTACCTGGTTGTACGCATAAAACGAAAATTATTTTTAAATACAAATACATATATTCATGTGTCACTACAAAATAATTCTCACATATATTTGCAAAATCTATGGGATATTTTAATATAAATTATGTACAATACATACATTTTCTTTATATTCAATATCCTGAAATTTTCTTTTTCTACTTTCCTTTTCTTTTTCTTTATATTCGTCATTTTTTTCGCAAATTCCTTTTGTATTCTTTTTAACTTATATTCTTTTGCGTTGTTGACTTTTTTTATTTTCATAATCTTCATAATGATGTACAAATATTTTTAACAATGGCATACAAATATTTTTGATAGTAACATTTATGTGTCAATTACAAACATTTGAATTTCTCGTCTTGAAGTAGTTTGATCTGAAATTTTTTTACATCAAATTATTTTATATGCATTTCTTTATCTCTAAATCTATAGAAGATATAATAATGAATTTATATTTATCGAATAAAGAATTTAACGTTCTTTAATATAAGTATTTACATAAATTTTCGATAAATAATATTTAGAATTTTTTTTTCTTGTAACTACTACTTCCGGTTGTCCAATTGTTACTAAAACTGACTGGACTCTTCCCATTATTGTTAGATTGAGGAATCCGTAATTAAAAATGTCTTAAGTCTTACAGTATTTGAGAAATCGTGAATCCAACATCCACACATCCACACACACATCCACACACACATCCACACACACATCCACACACACACACACACACACACACACACACACACACACACTCAAACATCCACACACACATACGGACATCATCGTAAAATGTTATAATCGGATTCTAGAGACCTTAAAACGTGCTTATTCACTAAAATCTGGATATGCGATTTTTAGCATGAATACAATACCTCTCTTAGCAAGAGGTAAAAATTGGGGTGACAAGCCGTAGGGCAAAAGTAGTACATTATTTTTCATCTTTATGTATATTAATTTAAATAGTTTCTGTTCTGTTCTGTTATTTTTCATCTTTATGTACATTAATTTAAATAGTTTCTGTTCTGTTCTGTTATTTTTCATCTTTATGTACATTAATTTAAATAGTTTCTGTTTCAAATTTTAACTGAATATTAAGGAGGCCATATAGTTTCATATCCAGTAAAAAAATTGGGGTGACAAGCCGTAGGGCAAGAGTAATACATTATTTTTCATCTTTATGTATATTAATTTAAATAGTTTCTGTTTCAAATTTTAACTGAATATTAAGGAGGCCATATACTTTCATATCCAAGAAAAAAATTGGAGTGACAAGCCGTAGGGCAAGAGTAGTACATTATTTTTCATCTTTATGTATATTAATTTAAATAGTTTCTGTTCTGTTCTGTTATTTTTCATCTTTTTTTCATCTTTATGTACATTAATTTAAATAGTTTCCGTTTCAAATTCAAACTGAATATTAAAAAAAAAATGTCATCTACCTTGACCTTTGAAACAAAAAGTCTTATTTAATTGAAGTCGTAACTCTTATAGTTTTCGAGATAGCAGAGGTAAACCCATTATATCTCGGAAACTGTTGAAGATCGTACCCATGTCGATTAAGCTTTTTTTACTCATTTGGGTCAGTACTATATGTCCTTTCATTTTTTTCCCGAAATATGATTACATTCTGTATAGTAAAATATTTTCATTGTGAGAATAATTGTTAGTCAAGAGTGAATGTGCGAAATGATTTTTTATTCCTGGTGGATAATACGATCTCCTTGGTTCATTTACTCCCGGGTTCCATTCCCGCGAGGCACGTGCTTATTCAGGTCAGTGGCGTGCGCGTTTTATCTAATGAGGGCCGAGAAAAATGATCCAGCAATATATTAGCTCCAGCAGCCCGGGAAAAAATCTTTCTTTGTCAGGATTTTGAATGAGAATGTGTGACGTGTGTTATAACGCCAACCTGAATATTTTATTATTAATCTGGGAATTTGTCGCGAGGGGAATTACTCATAGACGTAAATTATTGAGGGAGACATTAAGAAAAATCACATGAGTTTGTTAATGTTTTATGAGAAGAGGACAAATTGTAGCAGAGGAGAAAATGTGAAAGATAAGGACTATATTTATTCCTTACTTGACTATAACTTATCTCTTGTGTTGGGTAATTTGGCACGCTAACAATTTTTATTTTGCATTTATTTTATAAGCAAAGGTCATATAATACACCTTTCTAATTTGGTATATTATTCAAATTATTTTCAAAAATTAATTGTTAACAATTGAAGATCTCTTGGCAAAAACAACCATAGTCCAAAAATTGTAAATGTAAATAGACCAGAAAAGTGTAATGGTCAAAGTTAGGTGCGAAATTCAAACTCAGTTCATAACGCTGAGAACATAATTTCAATCCTCGTGTATTTCTTACCAAGGAAATTTTTGCTCAACTTTAAAGGCCGAAAAATCTCATAAAAGTAAATTTCTTATGCAAAGCATTATATGTAGCATCTAGACCGATCCTTTATCTTCAGATTCGTACAATAATATTCACATGAACTCTGCACAGTTTATAATTATTTATATAATAATACAACACTACAAAATTCATTGAACGTATGTCTTAGTTTGATCATGCATGCTTCATCTTCTATTGTGCTCTCCTATTTATTGGTGGGTCAACGACATACGGTATCCTTGCTTGCACCAAGCATTTTAATTTCTAATAATTTTCTTACTTTACCTTTTCTACAGGTTTAAACTGTTGCAACTGAATAAACAAACTATCGAATTCTTAGCAAGAGCTGCTTAATTTCTTTTTTTAAAATATCTTTTTTAGTCTGTAAAATTACTCTCCTATATGAAACCTATACTAGGGAATTCGAACTATGAACTCGCGCCAAAGGCAAATTCTTACCTAACTTTTCTGGTCTATTGTACTTACTAGAATGCCCAACAGACAGTGGCGGATCCAGCGAGGGGGCACAGGGGGCAAATGCCCCCCCCCCTGAGGATTTATGTTTTAAATATGAATATCTTTTTCTCTTGTTTTTTCAATTTAGTAGTAGTTTCTTGTATTGTTTCTGCCTTTACATGGTGAAACTTTGTATTCATTTTAAAGGGTTGAATAATGGGGTCCTACACTTTGATTTTTTATTATTTTAAATGAAAGGTCTTTTAATTTTGAGGCAATTCATAGTAATACAAATCTTAATTGTTTTTAGTTTAACTGCATTTGATTTTTAAAGTCAATGTGACGTCACGGCGACACCTACAGCTAATAAATAATAAAAGTAATTTATTTGCAACTGAAAAGACAACAAAAATATTCATGCGAAGGATAAATTTATCTAAACCTTTATTCGCAAGTGAAAATACCGGCCCTTAGTCCTAGAGCATTTGTTCTTATAAAATCAAGGTTATACACTCATACCTTCATCGGGGTAAGCAAGTCACTGCTTTGTCCTAAGTAGGTCTGATTCATGTGCCTATTATTTTTACCTTCCGTCACCTTTAGGTAAGGAAGGTATTGTATTTGGTCAAAAAATTCGGTGGTGACTTTTTAATGAATAATCACGTTTTAAGGTCCCTAGAATACGATTTTAATATTTTTACGATGCTGTGTGTGTGTGTGTGTGTGTGTGTGTGCGTGCGTGCGAGCGTGCGTGCGTGCGTGCGTGTGTGTGTGTGTGTGTACGCGTGCGTGCGTGTGTGTGTGTGTTTGTGTGTGTGTGTGTGTGTGTGTGTGTGTGTGTGTGTGTGTGTGTGTGTGTGTGTGTGTGTGTGTGTGTGTGTGTGTGTGTGTAACAAAATTTTCGTTTACGATAACTAATACTACAATTCTAAAAATTATAATTCTTTCGTATTCCTCTTCATTGCATCCATATGAAGAGTTAATTAGATTTTGGTAATAACTGGTCAACCGGAAGTACGCTCATTTGAAGATTTTAACAGTTTTTCATGAAAAAACGATGTTAAATATCATTTTTTCACATTTAATGTTATTATTAATATTAAAGAACATTGTATTCTCTATACGATTTGACTGCATTTTATATTTAATATTAAATGAATATAGAGTTATAAAATTATAAAGAAATTAAATTTCATAAATTATAGCCAGCTATGCTAGAAACAGCTACTATATTAAGATAATTCTGATTGAAAGATATCAGTGTCAAGTGCAATTGACATAATCGTAGTATATTTGTGTTATAAATTTACTCGAAATATAAGATCTTTTTGCTAGAAACTTTCTGTATGGAATTTGTATAAAATACATACGCATTTACGAAAATTCTACCGGTAGATACCGCATCTACCGTCTGTGTTCGAAAACGAGTGGTAAAAAGTTACCGTGTTCAAAAATTGTTCATTATCTACCAGATCCATCTAACGGATTCATGAGGAATCTAATCTCAAAAAAAGGTAGTGATGCAAAGTGAAGCGCGCGCGTTAAAAGTGGAAATGTGTTCAAAGTAGGACTCTGCTCAGTTTGTTAACTACATCAAATTTCTAACCTGTTTGAAATTTTCAAATTTTTTCATTGGTTATGGATCTACCACTTGTGTTCTTAAAATATCGATTCCGGTAGCTATAACCTGATAAAAAGCTGTTTACCGGTAATAGTTCACCGGTAGAATTTTCGTAAATACCTCATATAACTGACGGAAGGTAATGTGCTGGCCACATCAGATTTTTTCTGTACCATTTCAACGCCATTGTTAAAACCTGTACTTTTGTTTTTTGCCGGTACTTGATGAAGAGACTAAATGCTGGAAACCGGTAGTACACTATTATTAACGAAAGATGACTATTCAAGGTCATTTTTTCGAAGAAAGAATACACATCACTTTATAGCAGTAGCTTAGCAACATTTTGTATTAGAAAGAGAAAGATTATTTGACGTATGTCTATTTAATTTATGTGGTGTGACATATACGTAAATAATGGCGTTACTTTCTAACACACTATAAATAATAATGACATATGTCATAGAATTACAGATACCAAATTATCTACTACACTGCCCTCTGTACTAATATTTACCCAGTGGCGTAGACGTTTAAATCAAATTACTATCCCTTAGTATATAAGTTAAGTCTGTTTTTATATTTTGCAAAAACATAAGTGAAGAACATAAATCTTTCAGAAAAGCATTATTTAGAAAGAAACATAATTTTCAAATGAATTACTCTTATTTTTCAGTTAAAATGTGTCTATAAATATTTCATGTGGCACGCCTATGCATACGAAATGCAATGAAGTTATCTGCAAGTAATATTATATCAGACGGCTCACAAATGACCTTGAATAGTTATCTTTCGTGAATAATAGTTTAGTTAAAAAATTTAATATAATTAAAACGTGAAGGACGAATTATTTCTAAATTACCTTTAGGATATTTCTGTATAAATATTTCGACAAGCAAAATTTACTTTGGGGTAATTTGTCCCTCCCATTAATGGGTAAAATGTCGTGTTGATATATGTATTTGTTATTTGTATTGCATTAATTAATTTCCAAAAGTTATTTGGCCTTTTCGACCTAGTTCTCTTTCACAAATGAATCATTTGTTATTCGTTCATGGGGCGTTGAAACCACTTTTGTTTCTTGAGGTGAAATAATTAAAGATCCTTTTTTCTCCGGAAAGATTTATTTTGTTTTCTACCGCAATATAATCTTCAGTGAGTTTATAATCTAGTTATATATTACGAGAGACTGGAATTTACGACTGCGCTCAACAAAAACAATTACTGTTCAGCTAATTGTTTAATGTCAAAGTTTTGTTTAATTGCGTTAAGTATTGTGCTGCATTCAATGCAACTTTATCACTTTCGGAGCACTGCACGTATTGTTCCATTTTCTTCAAACGTTCTTTCCACAAGGAATTAATTAATCTTAGGAATTTTACAAAGAGAAACCACGTGGAAATTTTTACACAGGAATAAAATTACACTGATCATTTATTTTTAAACAAGTCGAGGTATTTTAAATTTTTACTCGCTTGGAAATTTTAATTATTTCGCGACATTCTAAAGAAAATAAATAATGAAATATGCTAGCTGGATGTTTCACAATTTTTTGTTACATAAAATTTGCATGAAACATACACCTATTTTCAATAATTCAGTTATTAAAAAATGCATTATGAATTTAATTTTAATAATTAAAGGTAAAGGGCATCAAAGCGTATGGCATCCCAAGTCACGCACGTATGCATAATAATTTCAAGACTTATCAACACATATCTGTCAAAGATCGGTGACATTCAGACTAAACAAAAACCCTCGATAGAAAAAATTATAATTATTTCTAAACAGAATTTTGACTAATAAAGACAACAAGTTGCAATATCATTCCTGAACTATAATTTAGAAAAGTTTATAAATAGTTATTTATGTAACAAGTGTGTAAAGTAGTATTTTTTTGGTCGAGTACGATGTTTTATGCATGAGGCGCAGCCGAATGCGGAAATTGTAGCACGGGACAAAAAATACTATTTTACACACGTGTTGCATACAATATTTTTCCTACAACCGAAATGGTATTGATGTTTCTCATAATACTGAGTATACAGGCATCCAGCAGCTTCAAATACTGTTAGTACTCTTTCTCATAACACTGCATAAAATGTAACTTAAACACTTGGAAGAATCTCAGACAGACGATGATTAGTCTTTTATAATGTACAAACTGTACATTTAATATTAATATTAAAAATTAGGTTAGGTTAGAATACATGTCACTTTCATTATTATTTACTACCTAACTATATACTTGACAGGGAAATTAACCGAATTTTAATGTTGCCTAGCAACGATTATTTACTTTTCACGCACTAGTGCTTGAAAAGTGACACTTTACACACTGTAATGAGTGCGTGAAAAGTACTTTTCATGCACGGTTGTAGGAAAAAGTTATTTATTTGTTATGGCTCTTACCCTCGTCTTATCACACCGCTCATTCCTGTCCAACGCATCTTCACACAACTCTTTCTCACTCAAATCTTTTGCGACAAAGTCCTTTCACCTTGTCTTTGGACTTCGTCAGACTCCCGACATTGAGAGTTCTAATTCCAAGCCCTAACCAACTTAGCACAGTGGCTGGGTTATTGTATAATTAATATAATTAAAAAATTCAATTATTTAATTGCATTTACTAGTTTCGTACTTTTAAAGATTACTGTGTACATTATTTTTTCCATAGTCGTTACTTCTTGGTTATTGTTGGTGTTTGCCCAACTATATGAATCAATACACGACCATCTTGCCCTGTAATACGTAGAAAAAAAATATAAACTCCATCTGCTAAAATTTTTGAAAAAAAAAGGTTTTCGCCACTGCTTAGTAGTGTTAAAGTTTCTTGACAAACTCTTAAGGCCCGTTCAGAATAAAAAAAATTAGCGGTAGTGCAAGAATTAGTGGCATCGGTACCGTAAGAAATTTATAGTAAAAATTATTCCGTTCACAATGAAAAATTATTGAAAATAGTTTCTAGGAATTTTTTATTATAAATTACTAGGGTGCAAGGTTGACAATTATAGCTGTCATTTTATTTTTGCACAAAAAGCAACTGACAAAGATGATGACTTATTAATTACACTTATCCACAAAATTATTTCAAAAAAAGAAGATGCGTGGGCACAAATTGCCTTTGAAATAAGCGAAAATGGTATGTTACGTGTCCACTTTTAATTGTGCAAAGTTTATTAATAAGTCTGTTTGTTTATATAGCGCAACGTCTGAGGCACACCACAAAATGAACCTTTTTCTATTGCTCATTTTATCTGATGAAATCAGAATCAGATGTCAATAAACGTCAAAACTGTCAAAAAAATTAAGCGGTAGCGTAGTGGCAACGCTACTACTATTTTTCTTAATTTTTGGATGTGAACGAATACGTTTGCTATACGCATTCAATCTTTTACCCAGGCCACTACCACTGCCACTAATTCTACCGCTACCTTAATTTTCTTGTGAAAGATACTTTACAGGTTTCGCTCTATGGAAATCAGAAAACTGAAGTGGAACAAAACGTCTGACGTTTTTAAATGTAGGTTTTCTTCGATTCCCTGTTTAACAACAGCAATGTTCTTTTCAGTACGAGTTACAAGAACCTGCTTCTTTTGGTGGGGAAAAAATTTCTTTTTTTCGTTCTAATTATTTATAGCAGTAGTAAATTATAAATAAAGAATGCGCGTGTTCATAAAAAACTGAATCTAAAATTTCTTTGCACTCATATACAGTTAAACTTTTATTGGTTAATTTCATATTTTCCTTACAACGCTACTTTCAAAATCTGATTAGGTAACTAAGTTGTACCTAACTTAACTTTTGCAACTTTATTTCAAATGTCAGATAAATAAAAATTGTTTTCCACGACTGTTTCTATTCTTGTTCTTGCAGAATTCCTATGTAAGCGAACGTCCCCTATCGGGCGGATCTTTTCGCGTCTTAATATTTCCCTCGCTTAGCAAACAAATTTTGCAATTGAATCAATACTGCAAGAATTAAAAAACCGACTATTTGCGCTTCTGAAAGAACTTAATCTCGCTTAAACGCCTCAATAATGTTTATCCAAAAGTGAGGCAAACATGAAGAAGCGATTACCGTTTGCTCACGGTTCTAGGCTTAGATGTTTACTTTTCAAATGTTATTTAAATTGCTGCCGTTTAATAAAACAGTCTTCTGTTGAAAATTTATCAGTATATGAGCCTTCAGAAAAATTTTAAACCTTGTATTTCTATCTTATTCTAATATGGGAAGAGGCAATTAGATTTTGGTATATATCATATAACCGGAAATGGCACTTTACTTGAAGCTCAAAATAGATTTTCTTCGAATAATACCTTCAAATGTTATTTTTTCAACATTTGTGTTATAAAAATAAAATATTATAAAATTTTCTACAGATTTGCAAAATACTTTTTCTGTGTATTTTATGGACAAATTTATAAAATTATCTACAATTTTAATCCCGGAGCTTACGCTCTAAACAAGCAAAACTCCTTGGTTACACAGTTCATATCTCAAATGTATGTAACTAACAGATAAATGTCACTGTAAAAGCACTAATCATTTCAAATTAATAATAGTAACGTTTTAAAAAGAAAATAGTAAATAGAACCATAGATATATGGAATGGATCTTAATACCGTTTCGGCAATAACTAAATATGTAAGTATGTATATTTAAATTAATAAAAATTAAATAGCGGAAGGTTTGATGTTGGTCACATCAGTTTATTTTTTAGAAATCCTGTTACAATAAAAACGTTTTATTATAGAATAACATAAAATATTAAAAACCCCCATTGTTGAAAATGTTAGCTGGTCGATTTATTATGTACTTGGGCTCTTATTATTGAAAACCAACTAATATCTTGCCTAATCTTTTATTTCGAATCCACAATAAAAAACGCAAAATACAATAATTAATAATAATTATGAAAAACGTGTACCAAATGTGAAAATCATTAAACTCTGAACAAAACTCATCGTTGCTATCGTCACGTTGTTTCTTCTTTTTTTTCTTGCAGCAACCATTCAATTATTTCTTCTTTTCTTGATGACAGATGTGTAGGTTATATGAGTTATGACAGATACTGTCAGATGCTGTTGACAGATATTGCCACTCCTCCTGTATTAATTGGGTAGTCTATTTCCAATTTATACCATTCTTCCTCCCCCTAAACCTTATTCTCCTCCTATACAGATATTGACACTTATAAATATAGATAGTTTAGAAATTGGCGCAGTCGGCAGGATATCACTTAAATGTTATGAATTTCTATTTTGCTGTAAACATTTATTTTTAATCTTTCGTAGAATATTTTGAAAGTATATAATGAGATAATAATTATGAAACTAGTTAATCTTATATCCAGTGTTCACTCTTCCTAGCAAAAGAATACTAAACTATTTTTCAGAAAGTTAAACAACAGATGCAGTGCTGTACGTCTTCATTCGAGCTTAATTTGCTAATTACTTTAATAACAAAGTTAATTATGAATAAAGTAAAGTATGAAGTATCTCGGTAATTACAAAGGCAAATAGTGTGCATTTCCATGCTGAAAAAGCTCTTTTTTCAGTTTATATTTGGTTTGTCTAACTTTACTTACATTTCCCATTTAACTTTCAGCTTTACTTAGTTTATTTATGTAATCCTTATCTCTGAAATCAATTTTATCAAGTGTCGGATACACATGTATTCGGTGTTTATTCAGTAATACGAACTGTGAGCTGCAATACGAGATTCAGGACTATAAATTAACTCTTACTTGACACTTCAGTCTAACTCATAAAATCTACACTTGGTGCACTGTTGCACGGAGATATTTTCTGTTAATTAAATTCAAATAGCCAAACACTATGCTATAAACTAAAACTGCATATATCAGTAATACTCATCAACAAGTAAATACCGAAAGGAATTAGGTACCAAGTGGATTTAATTAAATAAATAGACGATGTCGATTCGAAAAGTATCACCAAATTATTACCCATTTTTGAGTGTGCCAATCTTATTTTATTGCCAGGAGTATATATTGTAACGTGGAACGCCCGCCGTCGCCGCCATTGTAAGCGAGTGTCTATTTGTAGCGGTGACGTAATCGCGCTAGCAGCCGGGCGATGTAAACAAACTGGTCGCGACGTGTTTAATTACTTGCGGTCGCCTGATCCTTTTGTGTTAATTGTTATTATGCGGTCGAACATTCTAGGGCTTTTCTAAAAGATAATAGTAGCTGTATAAAAAGGACGTAGCTATGCTCCAGAGTTAGTTAGTTACATACAGAGTCATAGAGATATTGACATGGAGTGTTAGAGAGTAAAGTGTTAGTGAGAAGCACAGCAGTATCGTAGTGAGCGTATGCAGTTGGTGTCAAGTAGGTACTCGGGAAGTTACTGGTATATTGGGATAGTTGTGGATGTGAATACTCGGTAGTGTTGACGAGTATTGGGAAGCTATAATGTACAAGGACAGTAACGGCGAGTCGGAAAGTTACTGGTATACCGGGATAGCTGTTAAAGAGAATACTCGGTAGTGTTGAAGAGTATTGGGAAGCTAGGTATATGGGGAGAGTAACGGCAAGTGGAAGTAAATACTCGGCAGTGGTGTTGAAGAATTGTGGCATACGGCTAATTGGTGATACTGAGGCAGTGGAAGTTAGACAGAGAGTTACATAAATAGACAGATAGTGTTGGGAAAGAGGTGACTTCTGTCCGAGCCGTTGAATATACAGACGCTGTTGGGTCAGTCGAGTATATAGACGCTGTGGAGGTCGGTAGGCGGGCAGTTGAATGTGATATTTATTTATTTATTTATTTATTGTAAATTCACTCTACAGGATAATATCCCAATTACAGAGGAATTGTTTCACTGAATGTACAGAAATTTCGTCGCGTGACGCGCGAGTAGTGACACCTTACAATAAAAACAGAAAAATGTAAAAAAAATACATATATATATATATATATATATAAACTATTATTAAATTTAAATTATAAATTATCGGTTCTTGCAAAAAGTATAGCAGACAGTACTTTCTTGAACCTAGAAATGCTGTTAGAAAATATATCTAGTTCTAATAATTCATTTACAAATTTGTTGTATTTGTCTGACAGGTGAACGTAATTCGTAGTTTGTCCTTGGAGTCGGGTAAGCAAATGTCAATTTAGTTCGAGATCAAGGAACAAGAAGATTTATTTTAGAGAGTATAGCCGAATCATCTACCGAATTATTGACCAATTTGTATAGATATAAACATGATTGCATGTAGGTATATAGTGATATAAATATAGTAATATAAATATCGCGTAAACAGTCTACAAGAGTCTGCAACAGACCGGCAGTCTAAGATTGGAACGCGTAGTGAAGTAAATAATTAGTAATATCGTGGAAATAAATAGTAGTGTTAAAATGGTAAAAATTTATAAGTTAAGCTAAAATCCTCTCGCACTATATTTAATTATTTACTGTTAATGTTACAGAAATTAACTGTTGAAAAATAGTTTTTAACATAAAATGTAAGTTCTTAGTTGAAATGAATGAAGCGTGGTGTAATTCTGGTATACTCGTAACGTATCCGTGTTTACATTAGATACATTGACATGCGTGGTCACATATACAGCATAACAAATTTGCGGTGTGGATGTTACCTGTCGGCCATCCCGCTATTTGCTAGGTTAAACAGTACTAACCGCGGCGTCAGCCCAAGCTAAATACACCCACACACAGCCGATACATTGCACATATTTGTCAACCGGTGCTCTAGATTTTAAAAAATGTAGGCAAAAAGTTCTTGTAGAGGGCCGGAATCAAAGAATTACTTTACTTGTATATTTCTCTATCAAGTAAAAGATCTTGGAATCGTATTAGATAAAATAATCTGATCTGGACACCACACAACTTCCTTGTACGCAAGACTAATATGAAGTATAGACTCAATTATAAAATTGCACGTATTTGACATTAACATCTATTTTTTATTTCATTGTTATTTTTTGTCCTAATCCATAGCAAGCTTCATTATAAAAACCAAAAAGTATATAATTTAATACTTGATGTGCTAGACGCAGAATTTAATTCTCAAAAACTCTTATTTGAAGCATTTATTTCTAAAATCAAAATGAAACCATTTTATTCAAGAAAAACTGTTAACAACTTCAGGTAATATATCACTTCCGGTTAGCCTGTTTTAACCAAAATCTACTATCTTATTCCAATTAACATAAAAGTCTTATATACCAAATTTAAAAAGTTTTGGATTATATTTTAAAATAGTTTTTCATTAAAATTATAGGCTAAAAATAAAGTACCATTTCTGGAAATTATGTAATGACCAAAAAGGGAGGTGCACAACTAGATGTTATAGCAGTCCTAAATACAAAATTTCAACTTTCTATGGTTTACCGTTTTGGAGTTATGCGAGATACGTACGTACGTACAGACGTCACGACGAAATTAGTCAAAATGGATTCAGGGATGGTCAAAATGGATATTTCCGTTGAAATCTGGAAACCGAAATTTTTCGCGATTACAATACTTCCTTTACTTTGTACAAAGAAGTAAAAAGTGTTGTAGCAATATCAAAAACCAACAAGTTAAATTATAGTTTGCTGGAACATTCACCTTATTCTTCAGATTTAACACCATCTGACTTCTACCTATTTCCAAAACTTGAGATATTTCTCGCTGAAAAACGTGTTTCGTCTAATTAAGATGCCATAGCCGCTGTGAACGAGTATTTTGAAGAGCTTCCGGAAAATCAATTCAAAGCCGGAATTGAACTATTGGAAAAACTTGGTCCAAATGCATTGAGATCTAAGGAGACTATAGTGCGCGAGCAGACACATGACTCGAGGGACCTTGACGTCCTTTGAATTAGCTGATTTGTGTGCGCATGTCATTTTGATAAGAACAATGTCATGATGACAAGACCAATGTTTTGACTTATTTTGATTTTTAACTGCTAAAACATTATTTTTAATTTCATGTGTTTTACTACCTAAAAATTATAGAATATTAACATTTTAGCAATTCAAAATCAAAATAAGTCAAAACATTGGTGTTGTCAAATTGACAATGTTCTTGCCAAAGTGACATGCGCACACAAATCAGCTGATCCCAAGCAAGTCAAGGTCGCTCGAGTCACGTGTCTGCCCGCGCCCTATTGAAAAATAAAGTCAATTTCGAACATAAAAACTGTCGTTTTCATTTCCGCTCCGCGAATTTTTCAGACAGCGCTCGTAGAACTATTTGTAAATTTCCAAATATGATGATTGAAATCATTCGTGTATCTATTTTGTACTCCACATAATTGTATAACAATGCAATAATCACAAAATTATGTAAATACAATAATAATATGCATGTAGGCAATTGCATAAACAATGTGCAACGCAGTGTAGCTATATCGAATCAAATTCCATGCAGATGTAGAAGAATACTACTCGTAATGTAAATGCAGTTAGTATTAGCGAATGCAAATCAAATTTTTGACGTAAATCGATACCTACCGAGCATGGATTAAAACCAAAATGCCCAATGCGTAAATTATGATTAGTATTAGAAATTTGATTTGCAAATATTAAAATGCCACAAAATAAATTAACTGTAATAGAGTTAATACAATGATAGTATAATTCCGGCATTTCGCAATTTGTCATGAATTATTGATGGCATAATGATTCGTTCTAAACCTGAATTTAATTAAATACTAATTATTCGCAGAACCACAAGCGTTAGCCCTCAACCCTGATAACTTTCCACTATTATTTTATTTAAACTCTCGACTACATTTTATTAATTAATTTATTAATTAAAATCATATTTGTGTCATACGCATCGGACATAAATAATATTAATCTATCGGTAAACCAATATAAAATTTTAATTAGTATTATAATTTAACATTTGTATATTGTATATATGCCCACTAAAATACGAATTTTGAATTTGAATTTAGTTTTTGTTAATTGAAAATATACCAGTAAACAAATACCAAACAAAAGATGTAATTAACCATAATTTGCATAATTATTGCATATTGATATTCATCTGTCAAATGCAATCATATTGTTATAGGTGTAGAAAATACTAAAAATCGTTCATACAGCAATTATCTTACAAAACAGACGGTTTGGAAAAAAAGCACATACACATCTGTACAACATGGGCAATCAAGTATGCTTTGCGCAAACGTTACCTAATTATTTTATACAATAAAATTTCAAATAAAAGTTATGGAGATTTAAATTCTGCATCTAAATCATTTTAAACGATTATTTTAGCTCTGTATATAAACTTAAAAATTAATTATAGAGTTACAGTTTTTATGAGCTTTTTGTCTAGGCAGCCATGGATTTATGACAAAAATAAACAAATGCGTTGTTTTTAACTATCAGTTAGAACTAAAATAATTTACCTTTTTGTGTTTTGTGCTTACTAATCTAAATTTTGTTCTAATTGACAGTTAAATATAACCCATTTATATATTATTTGTCATAAATCCATGGCTTTTTTAAACAAGTTGATTTTTAGATTTTAACTTAATAAGAAGCGGAAATCATTTACTAGAACAACCAATGTTAATGATGTTTGGGATAATTAGTAAAACATTTAAAATCGGTTTTTGTTTTACAAAAACTAGTTCAAAGAATGCTCAGAATTTGCTTCGCATCAGAAACACAATTAAAAATCTGATGTGGCCAGCACATAACCTGGTTGTACGCATAAAACGAAAAATATTTTTAAATAAAAATACATATTATTCATGTCTCACTGCAATATAATTATCACATATATTTGCAAAATCTATGGGAGATTTTAATATAAATTATGTACAATACATACATTTTCTTTATATTCAATATCCTGAAATTTTCTTTTTCTACTTTCCTTTTCTTTTTTTCATAGTCGTCATTTTTTCGCAAATTCCTTTTATATTCTTTTTTACGTATATTCTTTTGCGTTGTTGACTTCATAAAATGATGTACAAATATTTTTGACAGTGGCATACAAATGTTTTTGACAGTGACATTTATGTGTCAATTACAAACATTTGAATTTATTGCCTTGAACTAGTTTGATCTGAGATATTTTACATCAAATTATTTTATATGCATTTCTTTATCTCTAAATCTATAGAAGATATAATAATGAATTTATATTTATCGAATAAAGAATTTAACGTTCTTTAATATAAGTATTTAGATAAATATTTGATAAATAATATTTAGATGTTTTTTTCTTGTAACTACTACTTCCGGTTGTCTAATTGTTACCAAACGTCAATCAACTCTTCCCATTATTGTCTTATAGTATTTGAGAAATCGTGGATCCAACAACCACACACGTCCACACACACACACACACACACACACACACACACACACACACACACACACACACACACACATATATATACACACACACGCGCGCACGCACACACACACACACACACATACACACACACATGCACATATACACACACACACACACACACACACACACACACACACACACACACGCACACATACGGACATCATCGTAAAAATGTTATAATCGGATTCTAGGGATCTTAAAACGTGCTTATTCACTAAAATCTGGATATGCGATTTTTGGCATGAATTCAATACCTCTCTTAGCAAAGAGGTAAAAATTATAATAATATAACATTTGATACTTTATGCTTTTTACATTAAAATATCCATTCTTTCGTTAAAGAAAATGCACGCCTTTATTTCAAGAGTAAGCGATATTTTTCTAAATTAATCCTCTGTTGAAAAATATCACATTTCACACTTTAAAAGATCCTGACGTGCGGTTTATACTCGTATAACTGAACGCTATATATCAAGTAAATCTGATACGAGATGTTTGAAAAGCCACGCGCAAGCATAAAACCTCCCTTTTATACATGCCTCTACATTGAATTCTAATTGGCTCAATCATATTTGGCGCGTGTCGCGAGCTCGATACGCCTGACCCCTAGCGCATGGTAGCATAACTAACCTAATCATGACAACATACATTATAAGCGAAATATAAGCTCGGGTTGATACCTGTCTCTACCTGTCATAACACGCACATGGGTAACAAAACACGCCCGATCCACCGCATTCAAATGTTTGGAGAGCAAAAACAAACAATGGAGGACTGGATGTTTTGTTTGCTTATTAGTAAAACCGAGAGAGGTGCTGCATTCGGGACAACCAATATGATTTTTAATATTCGCTACCAAATATTAAATTATCCGAGTATCTACAGAGTTATTTAATATTTTTAATAAAAAATCTTCTTTCGTAATTGGGGATCTCCAATGAGTGACATCCAACTTTATAATAAATAACAAGTTCAGGACAACAAGGACAGAATAAAGAAAGATAACTAGCGTAACAGAGACAGAGAATCCATGAGACATTCCTTCGCGAAGGAGATTGGAACAATATTGCATTATGGGAAATTTGTTTTCTATTCGTTTATTGTGAAAATAAATTGCTTTCCCGAACTTTCTTCCAACTCGTGTGTTGCGAAAAGAAAATATATTCATTAGTATGAACAAATTTACGCGGGAAAGGAAAATGCAATTTAGACAAATGGAGGAACTGACACGATTGAGAAATTACCAAAATAATGAAAGATTTGCGAAATAAATACATATATCAACGAGGTTTCATAGCATATTTTATATCTAATGGGCTACTTGCGTGCCATTGTTTACTTCTTGCTAAGAGAGGTATTGAATTCATGCTAAAAATCCAGATTTTAGTGAATAAGCACGTTTTAAGGTCCCTAGAATCCGATTATAACATTTTTACGACGATGTCCGTATGTGCGTGTGTGTGTGTGTGTGTGTGTGTGTGTGTGTGTGTGCGTGTGTGTGCGTGTGTGTGTGGATGTTAGATCCACGATTTCTCAAATTCTATAAGACTTAAGACATTTTTAACTACGGATTCCTCAATCTAACTATAATGGGAAGAGTTGGTAACAATTGGGCAACCGTAAGTAGTAGTTACAAGAAAAAAAATCTGATGTGGCCAGCACATTACCTTCCGTCAGTTCTATGTATTTTGCACAAATTTCATACAGAAATTTCCTTGCTAAAGATTATATTTCTTGTACTTTACCTTCCGGCAGTTGCATGTATTTTATGCAAATTCCATACAGAAAATTTATAGCAAAAGATCCTATATTTCCAGTAAAATATAAGACAAACACACTATAGGTACGTTTCGTCGGTGTCAGAAATCTTACTACTTCTTCTAGTAGAACCTCAATGATCGTTCTTTTGCGTCAAAAAAATCTGAATATTCCTACGAATCATTCCAACTTCAGAGCTGGAAGCACTGGTTGGAAGATATATAGATTGGAGATAAATTCAAAATTGTACTAGCCGACTGTCGCGCGTACCTTTCTGTTACATTTGTCAATGTTCAGATTAGACTGTGCTCAAAGAAATACCTCCTTTACATTTTTATTATTTAATATATTTTTATATAATTATAATCTCTGTAATAACAACATTTTGAAGATCCAAAATAAACATACAAAGTTAGCTTTAGTTGTTAACTAACAATAACACATAAACACTCCTACTGTTCTATTGTATTTATTTTTTACTTGACAGTTATTTACCACTGAGCGTTCTATTGCTTTAAGAATATTCTTATTCTTGTAGGAATATTTCTGACACCGATAGAACGTACCTTATGTCAATTTCACTTGACACTGACATCTTTCAATCAAAATTTTCTTAGTATATTAGCTGTTTCCATAGCTATGGCTACTTTATGAAATTTAATTTCTTTATAATTTTTACCTTCCGTCACCTTCAGGTAAGGAAGGTATTGTCTTTGGTCAAAAAATTCGATGATGAGTTTTTAATCAATAAGCACGTTTTAGGGTCCCTAGAATACGAATTTACTATTTTTACGATGATGTCTGTATGTGTGTGTGTGTGGATGTGTGTGTGTGTGTGTGTGTGTGTGTGTAACAAAATTTTCGTCTGCGATAACTCTAATACTACAGTTTCTAAAATTATAATTTTTTCGTATACTTCTTCGTTACATCCATATGAAGTGCTGATTAGATTTTGGTTACAATTGGTCAACCGGAAGTACCAACATTTGAAGATTCTAACAGTTTTTCTCGAAAAAACTATGTTAAATATCATTTTTTCACATTTAATGTTATTATAAATATTAAAGAATATTTTATTCTCTATACGATTTGACTGCATTTTATACTTAATATTAAATGGATATAGAGTTAAAAAATTGTAAAGAAATTAAATTTCATAAAGTAGCTATAGCTATGAAAACAGCTACTATATTAAGAAAATTCTGATTGAAAGATGTCAGTGTCAAGTGAAATTGACATAGTGTGTTTGTCTTATAATTTTATTGGAAATATAGGATCTCTTGCTTTCTGTATGGAATTTGTATAAAATACATACAACTGCTTTAAGGTAATGTACAAGAAATAATAATAATAAATCTTTTATTTCTGCAGATACATAACACTGTATATAGAAAACGTCACAAAATAATAATTTAAGATTTTCTGTATGAAATTTGCATAAAATACATGCAGCTGCCGGAAGGTAATGTACAAGAAATAGAATATTTAGCAAGGAAGTTTCCGTATGAAATTTGTACAAAATACGTAGAACTGACGGAAGGTAATGTGCTGGCCACATCAGATTTTTTAACTCTGTATCCGTTTAATATTAAGTATAAAATGCAGTCAAATCGTATAGAGAATAAAATATTCTTTAATATTTATAATAACATTAAATGTGAAAAAATGATATTTAACATAGTTTTTTCAAGAAAAACTGTTAAAATCTTCAAATGAGGGTACTTCCGGTTGTCGAATTCTAACCAAAATCTAATCAGCTCTTCACATGAATGTAACGAAGAGAAATACGAAAGAATTATAATTTTTAGAATTGTAGTACGGAAGTTATCGTAGACGAAAATTTTGTTACACACACACACACACACACACACACACACACACACACACACACACACACACACACACACACACACACACAGACACACATACATACACACACACATACAGACATCATCGTAAAAATAGTAAAATCGTATTCTAGGGACCCTAAAACGTGCTTATTCATCAAAAACTCACTACCGAATTTTTTGACCAAAGACAATATTTTCCTTACCTAAAGGTGACGGAAGGTAAAAATCATCTAAATATTATTTATCAAAATTTATGTAAATACTTATATTAAAGAACGTTAAATTCTTTATTCGATAAATATAAATTCATTATTATATCTTCTATAGATTTAGAGATAAAGAAATGCATATACAATAATTTGATATAAAAATTCTCAGATCAAACTACTTCAAGGCAAGAAATTCATATGTTTGTAATTGACACATAAATGTTACTGTCGAAAATATTTGTATGCCACTGTCAAAAATGTTTACATGAAGATTATGAAAATAAAAAGATCAACAACGCAAAAGAATATACGTAAAAAAGAATATAAAAGGAATTTGCGAAAAAATGACGAATATAAAGAAAAAGAAAAGGAAAGTAGAAAAAGAAAATTGAATATGAAGAAAATGTATTGTACATAATTTATATTAAAAAATATCCCATAGATTTTGCAAATATATGTGAGAATTATTTTGTAGTGACACATGAATGTATGTAATTGTATTTAAAAATATTTTTCGTTTTATGCGTGCAACCAGGTAAAATATCTGGCGAGAGGTTATGTGCTGGCTACATCAGATTTTTATTTAATATTTTTGAAGAGACGTTAAAAACTTGCTACCCATATTTTTTCTTTTGTCAAAATTTTCATTAATTGGCCAGAAAAAAATTAATGAAATTTTAATATTTAAATTACCGCCATGTATGACGTAAAATTACGCCGAACCAATTTTTGAATAATAGTTTGGAGGTTAATATTTTCGATTGTCATTTTAATCTTGTACGAGTATAAGCTAAGTTAAAATGCTGCTTAACAAATCGAAGTACGTAATAAAAGTAACAAAAACCACGCAAAATGTAAATAATAAAGAAGAGAGACAGTGAGAGAATGAACTAATGTCAAAATCAAATTAAAGATCGCACTCGCTTGCCATCTACAGGTTACATTCTTAAATATGCATCCCTTTCTCCAGTTCAAAATAATGAAGTCAAAGAAAATCTTCTTTCTTAATTTATTGAGAACATAATTTTTTTAAATAGAATTTATATTTTTACATACGTTTTCAACTTTACTTCGGGTATTTAGTGATAGATATCAGATTTTCAGTACCACGCATGTAGCCTATTGTCTTTATTTTGGTTACATTAAACTTTTAATGTAAATTAAAGAATTGGCGCAGTCGGTAGGATTTTAAAATGATTTAGGTGTTGCCTCTATATTTCGAACACCTTTATATTTAAATCGAATTGTATATAATCCCTCTAAAGTCTTAATTTGGTAGCAGTACTTACAGATAACTTCCCTTAATCGAAGTGAAACTCTCAATAATCAGAAGCTAATTTAAAACCAACCTAGTTAGAGTTTCTCCCCTGGTATGTGAGAGGATAAGCTAAGCGAATAGTATCGCAGTTAGCTGTGAGTGTAGCGTATTTACTAATGAGAAGATTGTAGGCAAAGGTAGCACACGTTCACAGAACTTTCATTAATTTAATACCAATATTCGGTCGTGCGACGCCATACTCGTGCCTCATTACCTGATGCGTGAGTAAACACAATTACTCAAATTAACAGCGGCAAATTTGAAAATAAACGCACACGAAGGCACAAGGCAAGGGTAAACTATAGAAGCGTACAAGAAGTGCCATGCAAAATAGAAAAATTTAACTAATGGTGGAACTAGTGAGCTTTGTCATTTAAATGTTTCCACAAAAGAGTCGTTCTAAAAATTGCACAAGTTCCAAAAAATCAGGTCTAATTTGATATTTTAATCAAAAATTGAACAAATTTTGTGGTCAAATAACTTGAATATTTTGGCTCATACGCGTAAGTGTAAAACTGCATTCACAAATGAAAATTAGGTTTATGGTTTTTGTTTAAGTTTAAAGGTGCATTCACAAATGAAAATTAGGTTTATGGTTTTTGTTTAGGTTTAAGTAAGTCATTCATAAATGTAAGTTTAAATTACCTGAAAATTAGCTTTGATATGTACAGACATTTATGTACATGCTTTAAAAACAAGATTAAAATATCAGTAGAGTACTACTCAACAAGACACCTGTGTGCCGTGAAACTGTCATTCGCTTGGCATTATTGGTTATATTTCAGCAATTAAGTTATGACAGTATCCATGTTCTTCTCGCATTTGTTTAAAAAGCCGAATCCACCAAGTGGATGGTGTGTATATATCTATATCATTTCAGACTAGTTCTCATTGGTGAAGTTTGTGACGTCAAATGTTAAACTAAATCATAAACCTAAAGATTGGATCTTGCAATGTTTAGCTTTATGATTGGATTTAGAAACCCTAAATTCTGAAGTGTGAACGGAGTCATTACATAATATGCGGCCAAAGTCTTTAAATCTAAAGTATAAACCATAAATCTAAACCTAATTTTCATTTGTAAATGCACCTTAAGGGCTGGTTTATGATGGATTTACTTTATAAATTTAAAGGTACAGTCACAAATGAAAATTAGGTTTGGATTTATGGTTTATACTTTAGATTTAAAGTCTTTGGCCGCATATTATGTAATGACACCATTCACACTGCAGAATTGTGTGTCTCTAAATCCAAATCATAAAGCCAAACTAGAGCCGTGTTCCTTCGGGCTGTGATTGTGATTTTGTAAATCCTGATTGATTTAATCGTGATCCTTTTGAAACAGGATTTAAATATTATATCAAGAAAACAACAACACAATCTAGTATCAAATGTCATATGCAGACTAATGCAAACTATCCTATTTTATTTTATAAATAATCAACTGTCAAGTATTATAGTCAGAATTAAAAATGGATTATATTGAAGTAAAAAAAAAATGTTCTTGGTAATAATATGAAGTATGTTTATTTCAAACAAATCTTTTATTTGGTTCATTACATGCTTTTGTAGGAAAATGTTATTTTCCTTGATGCCACAAACCCCACATTGGGAAATTTCTACTCTCGAAATAGTATATTTTGAATTTGTTCTGAAATGAATCCATGTGAATCACTCAAAAATGTTGATTCTGAAGGGAAGGGGGAAGGTTGTCTAGTGATCACAAAATGAGAAAGTGAAGATAACGAATAGGAAACGTAAAAACATTATTCTTCTTAATCATGATCACTTTTATCATTTAGATTGCGAATCACAGCCCGAAGGAACACGGTTATTGCAAGGTCGAAACTTTAGGTTTATGATTGAGTATGACGTCACAAACTTCACCAATGAGAACGAGTCTGAAACGATATAGATATATACACCCATCTTTATTTAGTATTCACTTGATTAATCAGCTTTTTGAACAAATGCGAGAACATATAACTGTCAAAATTTAATTGCTGAAATATAACCTATAATACCAAGCAAATAGCAGTTTCACGGCGCACGGGTATCTATTAAGTATTGCTCTACCGATATTTTAATCTTACTTTTGAGCATTTACATAGATGTCAGAACAATCAAAACTAAATTAGAGTTAAATTATCATTTATGAATGACTTACTTAAATCTAAACAAAAACCATAAACCTAATTTTCATTTGTGAATGCACCTTAAATTTACAAATTTAGATTTGAAATTTACGATTTATCTTGCTGGTTTGTAGTGAATTTAATGATATGAAATATGCCCGATCAATTTATATTGGGTCACGTGGTTTGACACAGATTGGATGACAGTTATATGATATTAATCACTTTATCATAATCAATTTGTATTGTTCTACAGATAATATCAATAATATATCCATATTTACAGAATCCATTAGTTAAATTAAAATTAAAATGTTTCAACTGTCACTTGAAACTGTTATTTTCCCCATCAAAATCATTGTTTGAAATACTGTGAAATGATTGGACACAATTTACATTTAGAATATAAAATATAGTGATATTTTAAATGTAAATTCTAAATCATAAATTTCTTAAATTCATCATGGTCCCGTAAAAGCAGATATTTACAATTTATATTTATAAATGTAAATTTATAAATTTAGATTTACAAATTTAGATTTGAAATTTACGATTTACCTTGTTGGTTTATAGTGAATTTATAGCTATTAACATACCTAGGAGTGTTATGTATGAAGATGTCGGTTTGTAATCCGAGCTCCGTGGTTTGTTTAATAGTTTATCGGTTTCAGAAAATTAAGACATTATTGATAAATAACATTTTTTGAAATTCTCTCATTAATGCACCTTTCAGATTGCTCTGTTAACAGAACAATTATTTTGACATATGTCAATATTACAAATATATTCAAATTATGTGCTTTGTTCCACATGTTTATTACTTTAGAATAAAGTAGACCGTATTTAGAATGATAGGCTAACGTTATCTGTATTTATTAATGAAGAGCATTATATTTTCATTTTATTTTATTTTCATTTTGTAGACCGTTGTTGACAAGTCAGTATGGTAATAATATTACCATACAGATACAGTTATTACTTAGTTACCAGCCTACTTTTGTACATGTAAACAATGGAATAATATCCTGAAACCGGTAAAAGATATTAAATATACCCAATCAACTTCGGATCACGTGGTTTGACACAAATGGGATGACAGTTATATAATCAATCTGTATTGTTCTACATATAATATTAATAATATATCCATATTTTCAGAATCCATTTGTCAAATCAAAATTGAAATCTTTCAACTGTCATTTGAAACTGTCATTTTCTCCACCAAAATTATTGTTTGGAATACTGTGAAATGATTGAACGCATTTACAAATTTACATTTAGAATATAAAATATGATGATATTTTAAATGTAAATTCTAAATCATAATTTTTTTAAATTTATCATGAACCGGTAAAAGCAGTTATGTATATTTATAAATCTAAATTCGTAAATCTAAAATTGTAAATTAAATCCATTATAAACCAGCTTTTAGCATAAATCTTGCGTACAAGTATACATTGCAGTTCTATAACAATTGTTAGCAAATATTTTTAAGAATAGTCAGATATACGAGCTCCGAGCACAAACAAATTATTAAACCTCAAATTATATTAAATTAAAACTGAATATGATATTCAAGTATTCCGCCATTTAATATTCTGTTGGTGTATTCTTCAAATACAAATGATAAACTTAATAATAGTATGTGTATAGTATACTCGTACCCGTACCGTCTAAAATTCCGTAGGTATTACAAATTTTCCATCTCCTACGATGATTTGACCGTAGCGTTCCCACTCTAATTTCCCGCCTGGTCCCAGCGGGCATCACATCCGCTTCCGTCATAGATCGGCGTCCATTGGCCACGTGACAGGGGATTCGTCAGCGACCGCAGCGCCGCACATGATGCAGCGGTGGTCGCGGTAACATATGTGAGGTGCGCTGCACTGGACTCGCCAGCGATTTGCTATGCACACCAGCCGTTTCATTACCCACCAATATTTGTTATCCCAGGATATTTAGCGACAATTATTCATTATTATTGTTGCTATTTTTGTATTTCACCATTGCTTTTGCATCCATAAATTTGTGCGGGGTAAATAAACAAAATAATTGAATATAGTCATTAATATACATAAATAAATAAATAAATAAATATATCATCACGGCATATTGCCCATTGTTGGGTGTGCCAATCTGCTTTGTCCGCAAATATCGGTAATGATGATGGCATATTTGTACCGTGCGGGCGTTTACCAGGCGTCAACTCACGGGTACTCATTGCTGGCGTGGAGAGTGCACCACAGGGGTCAATTTTGTGCCATTTAAAATTTGAAATATTTGGCGTCGGTCGTGATCGAACCCTGTTCCCCAGATTCACGACCAGACACATTAATATACGTAGAAAATAATAATGGAATATCTTACCGACTGCGCCAAATTTTCAAAGTAGGTATTTGGATTTATTGCATAGGATCGGTTTTGTTTGATGCGAAAAAATGAATACCTTTACCTGATTATTTTTAAAGTTCTGTTTGATAATGGGGGTTTCCACTCAAATTTGTTTACCTCCCGTCATACCGTAGAAAAGGGAGGTAATGTTATCGGTCCACGTTAATGTGTGTGTGTGTATATATATATATATATATATATATATATATATATATATGTGTGTGTGTGTGTGTGTGTGTGTGTGTGTGTGTGTGTGTGTGTATATGTGTGTGTATGTGTGTGTGTGTTTATGTGTGTGTGTGTTTGTGTGTGTGTGTGCGTGCGTGCGTGCGTGCGTGTGCGTGTGTGTGTGTGTGTGTGTGTGTGTGTGTGACGACTTTTTCGTCCACGATAACTCATATCTCAAACTTCTAAATATTTCTACTTTTCGTATTTAAGCTTTCTGCAGGCATGTTGGGTAAATTTGGATGACCGGAAGTGAGACTTTACATGAAGCCCATAACAGTTTTTAATGAAAAACTATATTAAAATATAATCCAAAACTTTTATATTAAGGGGAACATTTTGGCTAAAATTAATAAACCAGAAGTCATACTTTATTTGAAGCTTGATACAATCGAAAACTTTGGTATATAAGACTTTTATATTAATGAGTACGACATACTAGATGTTTTCTAAAATTAATAAACCGGAAGTACTACTTTACAGGAAGCTATAAACAATTTTTTTTGAAAATAGTTATTTGTATATTAAAGCCGCGAAATCACTCTTTAGCGTACTGAGAGAAAAATTGTCGCCGAGGCCGCTTGCGGCCGAGGCAAGACAATCTCGAGGGCGCTAAAGGTGTACACAATGTTTTTTGTGCAACCGTCAAAAATATGTAATTACAAATTTTATTAATTTTAAACAGTTTCATTGTAAATAGAAAGTTAGCTTTCAAGGTGGCTATGGAATTAACATTTGATAAACAAAACCATGCAATTCTCAAGCGTCAAAGTGATTGTTTACCTAATTTCGCGGCCTGTATTGCGGTTGCGAAATGCTTATTTCGCGTCCGGTTGCACAAAAAATATATTAAAACATGATTCAAAACTTCTCAAATTTCGTATTTAAAATTCGTTTATAATTTTAAAAAAAACATTATATTTTGACTATACCTATATGATAAACCGGAAATGGTACTTAATTTGCTGCTCTTAGCGGGCGTTTACCAGGCGTCACCTCACGGGAACTTATTGCTAGCGTGGAGAGTGCACAACAGGGGTCAATTCTGTGCCATTTAAAATTTGAAATATTTGGCGTCAGTCAGGATCGAACCCGGTTCCCCAGATTCGCGACCAGACACTCAGGCACGAGGCCACGGGACCCCATACTACCGACCTGCTTCTTTTAATTAAAATATTTTGTCTCACTGTTAAAGAACTGCCTGTCATTGATCTGGTACAAAATAATCAAATATCATTTCTGGGGAAACATTTTTTCTCTTTGTGAAAATCTTCTCACAGTTTGAAACATTTTCCGTTATTTTCTCCACCGTTAAAAGAGAATGGATCTTGGAAAGTTTCGGCGGTAGCGTGTAAGAAAAGCCATTTATATTAATATAACATGGCTGCGCGCACATTATAATAAAAAAATCTGAAAGGCGCGTCTCGCCATCATATCGGCCTTGGAATTAATTCCAATATCCTTCCACACACATGCGCTGGTTTATCAGGATGTAGAGAGGATAGAGGGCGACCCTGAACTACACCCAACATATATTATCATCAGGAGAAGAAAGCTTTTTTATTTAAAAATAAATAAATACAGGTTGTCCCATAATTTCAGGTACATATTAGAAGGGCATATAGTTCTTAATGTCCTGATTACGGAACAAAAAGATTTTTTTCAAAATTCCTATAATTAAGGGTAGTTCACTTAAGAAGAACATTTTTTGTACCCCTGGATACTATAATATTTGGAATAGTGAAATTAGTTATAACTATTACATAAAATAATTTAACAATGAAATTAATTTATGCAATTACGTAAAGCTTTGTCACACCAATTAAGTTTGGGAGATGTGTATGTAATGAAAAAAAATCAAATTATTTACTTTATTTTTACAAAAACTGTTCAAAATTATTTCCATTAACAGCTAAACATAATGCAGCACGTTGAATTAAAGAAATTGAACAAGCCCGATGAATTGCATTCTCTTGTCTAATTCTTTCAGCACAATTTTCAACTCGTTGCCGTAATTCTTCAAGGGTTTCAGGTGCCTCTTGATTATCATAGACAAGGGATTTAAAATTACCCCACAAATAAAAATCTAACGGATTGAAATACGGGGTCTAGGGGGCCAAGACGCGGGACCTCCTCGACCAATCCACCTGACCTCAAATACTCTGTCATGCATAAACCGTGCATTTTGACGTACATTAAGAGGAATATCTTCTAATAATTCAGGCAAATTCTTCTGCAAAAATTGTAAATAATCATTCCCAGACATTCTGTTAAGAAGTATGTATGGTCCCAGTAACGATCCGTTTACCATCCCAGCCCAAACATTTAGTGAAAATCTGTGCTGAAAATGACTCCTGACAGCAGCATGTGGATTTTCTTCGGCCCAGTAGTGACAGTTATGAATATTATGTATACCATCACGAGTAAATATCGCTTCGTCGGAAAATATTACTTTTAACGTAAAATTGCCATCCTGAGCATGTTGGTTTAGAAGCCATTCACAAAACCTTACTCGAGAGTAATGATCGGGTTCAATTAATGCATGGACCCGTTGAAAATGATAAGGATATAAATTATTATTCCTTAAAATTCTCCAAATTGTCATTCGTGGTACACCTGGTAGTTGACGAGATATTCTCCTTATGCTGATTGTTGGGTCATTGCGTACCAAATCTAAGATATCATTTTCAACACTTACTGGTCTCCGATGAGCCCCGCCGTCTCTTCCCCGATTAGGTTGCAAAGAATCAGTGTCGCGAATGCTTTGAGTAAGGCTTACAAATATGCGAGAATTCGGATGCCGTCGTCCTGGGAAACGTTCAACGTAATAACGCTGAGCTAATCTACAGTTTTGCCCTACTTCGCCATACATTAGCAACATATCCATTTACTCACTGTTACTGTAACCATTCATATTTGTAACAATAATCAGAATATCAAAACTGTTATAAGAAACACAATTTATGTGGCCGGCTACTAGAAACCTAATGAAATGATTGTATTATGCAAACATTTCTTATTAATTAGATATAATACAACGTAATATTTAATATTAAAACTACAAATTCAACCAGTGTCCTAAAACTGTTTCCTTCAAAAACCTCAAAAACTAATTTTTTGAATTTTGAAAAAATTCTTTTTGTTCCGTAATCAGGACATTAAGAACTATATGCCTTTCTAATATGTACCTGAAGTTATGGGACACCCTGTATGTCATCATCTCTTTTATGAGTATACGCGTAATGTTGCTTCACTTTAATTTTCGCAAAAAAATCCGCAATTTTATTTTGCTATTATTTGATTGCTGCCGCCGGCATGTGAACCAAAAAACATTTAACGAAGTCGCACAAATACAAACTTCAATCTACTAAAATAATTATTTCTCTATGACATTCGTTAATAAATCGCTCCGGGCGTTTTGCACATGTATACAAAGGCCCAGTACGGGTACTACACACATATATTTCAACAATTATAAACGTACCACACTGTAATTTCAGAATATACAGTCGCCTTTGTAGAGAATGCTTTGTGCAAGATAGAGTCAGAGTGAAATAAAATTTGTCTATTTATATAGTAGAGTTTTTCACAAACTAATATGGTGAAATAAATAATAAATACGAGTACAAACGAATATATCATGTACTTTATTCTTTACACACTTTTTTGGATTCTCTGAAATTTTTTTTTAATAAATTTCACGTTTACAGGCATTTATAGCTGTAGAGGAGGGTGCATTATTTTTTGTGCGGTACACGACATACAAATGGGATTTCGTTTGATTCACGCCTTGTCAGTATTGAATTTTTAAGAAGAAGTTTTTCATATTGTTCTAAAAACCATCGATCCAGGTATAAGATAAATCTGGACTAGAAGATTACCCTTTAAATGTCGACCCACCAGTCATTTGGCCCAAACTCTTTAAGATTTAAGTATACAGGCTGTAAATGAAATAAGTACATTAAATTTAACCAAGAATGTAACTCGTCGAGAGCAACAATATTCTTATTATTTTTTTTTTACCTTTTTTCACATTTAATGTTATTATAAATATTAAAGAACATTGTATTTTCTATACGATTTGACTGCATTTTGTACTTCATATTAAATGGATATAGAGTTATAAAATTATAAAGAAATATCATAAATTAGCTAGTTAGGCTAGAAACAGCTACTATATTCAAAAAAATTCTGATTGAAAGATAGCAATGTCAATTGACATATTCGTAGTATATTTGTGTTATAATTTTATTCGAAATATAGGATATTTTTGCTCGAAACTTTCTGTATGGAATTTTAATAAAATACATACAACTGTCGAAAGGTAATGCATATATAAGAAATTTAGAATCTTGTGCAAGGAACTTTCTGTATATATTTTATAGAAAATACATAGACATTTACGAAAATTCTACTGGTAGATACCGCATCTACCGACTGTGTTCGACAACACGATTGGTAAAAAGTTACCGTGTTCGAAAATTGTACAATATCTACAAGATCGATCTACCGGATTCATGAAAAATATAATCTCAAAAAAAAGGTAGTGATGCAAAGCGAAGCGCACGCGTTAAAAGTGGAAATGTGTTCAAAGTATGACTGCTCTGTTTGTTAACTACATTAAATTTCTAACCTGTTTCAAATTTTCAAATTTTTTTATATGGATCTACCCTGTTTACCACTTGCGTTCTTAAAATATCGATTCCGGTAGCTATAACCTGATAAATAGCTGTTTACCGGTAACAGTTCACAGGTAGAATTTTCGTAAATGCCTCATATAATTGACTGAAGGTAATATTCTAGTTTTTGAGTTAAAATTCTTCAAAGATTTGTTACATATTTAGTTACCCGCCTATGGTCTTATCTCTGCTGCCCAGCTATCTGAATTCAAGTTCGATACACACAGCACAAAAATTAGCGGCTAGTGTTAGCTCTCTTGCAGACACAGTAATTAATAAACGAACAACGGAAAACATATTTATTATTAATAAATTCGTAATAGTACAATTATTAAAATAAAGAAATTTAAATTTCGGATAACAAACAGAATTTTGTAGAAATATCTCAACATTTGTGTGTTTTATAATTTAATAACAAAAGTACATTATTACGATATTTGGAGAAAATAAATAAAATAAATATATCATCACAGCGTATTACCCATTGCTGGGTGTGCCAATCTGCTTTGTACACAGACGTCGGTAATGATGATGACATATTAGTACTGTGCGGGCGTGTACCAGGCGTCACCTCACGGGCACTCATTGCTGGCGTGGAGAGTGCAGGACAGGGGTCCATTTTAGAGAAACTGTTCAAATAATATTAAGAAAATCATACTTGACACATTTCACAAGATTTCAGTGTCTGAAACGACCTGTCGATTATTTAATAGAGACGGATCATCTTAATCAGAACTACAGACGCGTTCTGCTCTTAATGGAGTTCATCAGTGTGGGGCACTGTAGCCTCTAGGAGGCACTGATTAGTTAAGTGTAGATTTATCATCCTTCAACTCAACCTAGTCTTCAGTGCATCACACTGATGAGTTCCAATAAAATCGAAAGGCGTCTGTGGTTCTGATTGAGTGAGCCAGTCTCTTATAGATGATTGAGTGAATGAAATTTTGTGATACGTCTTAAGTTCGATTTATAAATATTATTTTATAATTAGTTGAAAATGTAAGCTGCCCTTAATTGTTTATAATAAATTCTGTAAACGAATGTTGAATCCAGCATGCAAACATCGTAAGTAAGAAGCTCTCTGTTGAAAAATCCATTTTCTCAGACATCCCGAGGGAAATTTGAATATTCCTGCGTACCGTACGCAACATACGTTGTGTGGTATGACGCCATATTACCACATGATGAAATTGTCACTGCATACTCGTATCTGCCGCTGTATGCAAGGCGATTGTTCAGAATAATAGACTATGAGAATTCCCAGGCGAGGAGAAGCGATACGAAAACAATATTTTATACTCACTTTTGATAACATTGAACTTTTTATAGGTCTCAGCGGTTCCATGAGACGATATTTCAGATTAAAATAACGCACTTCAAATTTTTGTTCTGGTATGAGTTGAATATGTTATTTCGTTATTTGAAATTCAATATTATACAAACGGGCTTTTGTTTCATATATAAAAAATCATGAATTTGTTATTTTGCTGACAGCGTTTTCAATTACTTTTTTGTTGTGAATCGCTGACAATGAATATTATATTTAAACTTAAATTATTTTTTTAATATTTGCTACTAATAAATTATTGCTATTAATAATAAATGTAGAATAAAGAACATTATTTTGATACTTGTAGAAACATCTAATATAATATTCTGTCAACAGGAGCATAAACTACGTGGGTGGACGAACGCACATGCACCCACAGAAAGTAAAAGTGTGGGTAAGAATGAGTTGTCAATATTTTTAAGTTGTTTAAGAGTAAGCTGACATTAATTAATCGTGTCATGATAATGGCAGTAAAATACTACTATTAAGCCGAACAAACGGATAAGTTAATAATTATAGGATATTGCGAAGAAAATTATAGGCAACCTATAAACAAATGTTATTGCCATAAAAAATTAGTTGTTTGACATTTGGATAGATTGCTAGATGAAATTTATTTTAAAAATTGACTGTGCACTGTCACTCATACTTAATTTTTTTCTGCCTAACCGTTACAGATATCACAACTTACGCAGAGACAGAAAAGTTTACTATTGAATGTATTATTGTCGTGACACCTAAGTTTCATTCAAACCGAACAAAGCGTTCTGTCATTATAAGCAAAAATATTTTTTTTTACTAAACGGTACACTTTCGGTTATTCGGATATTGGTAAATTAGGTTAAATCGTGTTATTTTGGGCCCAGGAATCTGTGTTTAAGCCATGTCTCTACGTTCTAGAGATACCTGTATATTAATATTAAGAGTATTATTATTTTATTTTTTTGTAATAGATATTAATTTTATTTATGATAAATGTATACATAATTTAATATATGAATAATACAATAAGTATGTTATTTTTATTGTATTATTTGCATTTTTAAAAACATATAGGTAGGTACCCATATTTAAAATAAAAATAGTGCACCCACAGCCAAAATAAAAAGTTTACGTCTCTGTCCGTCAGTTCTATGTATTTTATATAAATGTCATACAGAAAGTTCCTTGCAAAAGATTCTATTTCTTGTACATTAACTTATAGCAGTTGTACGTATTTCATACAAATTCTATACAGAAAGTTTCTAGCAAAAGATCCTATATTTCCAGTAAAATTATAACAAAAACATATTGTCAACTGCACTTGACACTGATACCTTTCAAGCAGAATGTTCTTAATATAGCAGCTGTTTTCAGAGTTATAGCATAGCTGGCTAATATATGATATTTAATTTCTTTATAATTTTTTAACTCTATATCCATTTAATATGAAGTATGAAATGCATTCAAATCGTATAGAGAGTAAAATATTCCCTAAAATTACCGAGAAAATAAATAAATATATCATCACGGCATATTACCCATTGCTGGGTGTGTCAAACTGTTTTGTACACAGATTTCGGTAATAATGATGACGTATATACCAAGAAAATAAATAGCTAAAAATGTCTCCGCCCCTTCGCAATTGAGGGTTAAATTTTTCCACCTTAAGAAAATATTGACGCAGCTGGGAAATTCTCCATTAATTTTCATTTACCCCTCAAGGAATAAAAAATTTATCGAGTCTTATTGATTCCTTACACGCTAGGAAATTTGTTTTATCTAAATGTTTGCTTATGATAATTCTTCTTACTTTTTCACCGTTGAATTTTTAGGGGAGGTTTATTAAGTATTTGAATTTTGAGGGTTGTACTTCTGGAATTATATCAAGTATTTGTGGACGGAATTAAATTTGAATATATTAACATAAAAAGATATTTTTGTTGCTTGTACTCGTATAGGAAGAGTTGTTATTCTTAAAAATTTATTCAGAAGTATTTTTAAATAAACAGAATATATAATTGTATATCTTTGGAAGGTATAATAATAACAAAAAAAAAACACTTACCCTTGTGTCTCGTACAAATGTTGCCACCATATAAAAAGATCTGAAACAGAAAATATAAAGGTTACTAAAAATATAACTTTCTTCACATGTGCCATAAATACATAATATTATTAATTTGCCAATTATATCTGGTGACCGAAAAATTATAAGTAATTATCGTCTTATGTCTATTCTTTCTGGTTTCAGCAAAATTTTTGAAACGATAATTTGCAATACTATTAAGTACAATAAAATAAAATCTGTTTTATCATTCTCGCAGTATGGGTTTATCAAACACAAATCTATATCTAGTAACCTTTGTTCGATTATTCACAGATTTACATATTCAAAGACAGACTGATGTCTAAATCTATAGAAGATATAATAATGAATTTATATTTATCAAATAAATAATTTAACGTTCTTTAATATATATATATATATATATATATATATATATATATATATATATATATATATATATATATACAGGGTGTTAATTAAAAAGCGGGCCATAGGCGGTTAACATGGGATATCAGTTTTTCCATGGGCAAAAGTTCCCAATTAATTTTAGACAAAAATGTTTGAAATAAAAGTTGTAGATAATTACATTGTACGCCTATATCACTAAACAGATTTAATTTTGCACGTTTGGTATCATGTAAAATTGATTTTGAAATCTATTATATTGCTTATTTGTGGCGATAGCCATGGAATAGAAACAATGTTATGAAATAATAAAATAAAAATTACGTGTAAAGGCTCAAGAAATATAAATAAAATTATGAATAAGACATTATGGTTGCTGTTCACAGCTTTGAAAATAAAACGTAAATTAATGTCAGCTGTCATTTAGTAAATACATAATTCACAAGCAATAATATTAACTTTATACCTTTTAACACACACTACATAATCATATATGTAACCCTTTTTCTTAATACGGTTTTTTTTTATTTACAATTAATTTTAAATTCTTGTTCCAGAATATAAATTGACAGCTCAAATGACAGTTGTTATGCTTGTGTTTATGCTTGTGTAAAATATTTAACATTTGCAAATCCTTGTGCTTATGTCTTATGTTTATTTTTATTTTCGATAGCTGTGAACAGTTTCATAAGAACCTAGTGTTTATATCGTTATTCTTATTTTAATGTATAATTTTATTTTTATTTTCGTAGCTGTGAATGAGCCTTTATTATATTCTACACCTAAGCCACTGAACATATTTTGTTTTTATAATGTAGATCTAAATCACTGCAGAGGTTTTATTTAAATTTTATTTTGTAACCTGAAAAATCGAAATTTTGACAAATCAAACGATATGTATTTCTTTGTAATTTTGTTAAAATTCCATGGCTATCGCTACAAATGAGCAATTTTTCTACAATTTCAAATTCGATTTTACACGTTACCAAACGTGCAAAATTAAATCTGTTTAGTGATTTAGGCGTACAATTTAATTATCTACAACTTTTATTTGAACCTTTATTGCTTACAATTAAATGGGAACTTTTCCGCAATTGTCAATTGACCAATCAGAGACCCACACCTTTAACGTGTGTTTGCCGTAATTTTACGTTACTAGGGTTTTATACAAATCAAATTTTCTATAAAATGTGTGGGCGGCGTAGTTTTCGAGAAATGTCAGTGTCAAATTAAATCTGACAAGGTGAATAAAAATAGGCAAATTCTTACCATGTATTCAGCCGCTGATTACTTAGAAATGATTATAATTTTCGGAGAATGTGGACGTAACGCCAGAGAGGCGGAACGTTTTCCGGATAGAAATCTTGTGGATCATATTGAGAGCCATCGCAAGGATGCATGAGACTGGTCAAGTTATGCCAGATTGAAAAGAAACTAGCGGTGCTCCCAAAATCGCTCGTACAGTTGAGAACTAAGAAGCTGTTTTAAATGTCTTTGAGGAAGATGGTATCAGAAGTATCAGAAAAGTTGCGGACCAATTAGGTATTTTCAGGGCTTCGGTACATCGAATTTTGAAAAATAATCGGCAACACCCGTATCATTACACTCGTGTACAGCATCCACAGCCGGAAGATTACCCTGCTAGAAGAGAGTTCTATACCTGGTTGCTAAATCAAGAGATACTCGAACCAAATTTTGTTTCGCGGATTTTATTTTCGGACGAATCGATTTTCGGTAGACAACCTAGCAAGTTTTATTTCACACCTCAAGATATCCTTCTGGGATTGGTAGATGAAAAAGTCTTGTAACTCCGTTATGCAAGCAGCCGCAAATTATTTTCTTCTATTTGTTGGCAACCTATTGTCGTCGCCAAGTGTCAGTTTCGTCTGGGGCGTGAGTTGTGAGACAGCCTGTATAATATAAGTATTTACATAAATTTTCGATAAATAATATGATTATGATTTTTTTCTTGTAACTACTACTTCCGGTTGTCCAATTGTTACCAAAACTTAATCAACTCTTCCCATTATTGTTAGATTGAGGAATCCGTAATTAAAAATGTCTTAAGTCTTATAGTATTTGAGAAATCGTGGATCCAACATCCACAAGCACACACATACACACACACACACACACACACACACACACACACACATACATACATACATACATACGCACATACACACACATACACACACATCCACACACACATACACACACACACACACACACACACACACACACAGCCACACACACACAGCCACACACACACACAGCCACACACACACAGCCACACACACACACACGGACATCATTGTAAAAATGTTATAATCGGATTCTAAGGACCCTAAAACGTACTTATAGATGATTTTTTTCTTGTAACCACTACTTCCGGTTGTCCAATTGTTACCAAAACTGACTCGACTCTTCCCATTATTTTAGATTGAGGAATCCGTAGTTAAAAATGTCTTAAGTCTTATAGAATTTGAGAAATCGTGGATCCAACATCCACACACACACACACACACACACACACACACACACATCCACACACACACACACACACACACACACACACACACACACACACACACACATATACGGACATCATCGTAAAAATGTTATAATCGGATTCTAGGGACCTTAAAACGTGTTTATTCACTAAAATCTGGATATGCGATTTTTAGCATGAATTCAATACCTCTC
>OY720453.1:4386728-4399228 GCA_963082715.1 Harpalus rubripes | reverse complement strand
TCTCGATATACCGAGACAAAACCTTGTCGAGACGAGACGAGATACGACCCGAGACGAGACGAGACAGAGATTGCCTCGTCTCGTCTCGAATTTATCTCGTTAAGAAATGATTTTTTTCCACATATAGCAAAAATGGCTCGTGATATCCTAAGTACACCGGCTACTAGTGTTCCATCAGAACGTCTATTTTCTAATGCTGGCCTGATAATTAGAAAACACAGGAACAGATTAAATGCTGAATCGGCTAGATCTTTGTTACGCCTTAATTCATGGTATACATGTTCTTTAAAGGACAAATTGAAATAAACATTACATGTATTTCATATTTTCATATTCACGTTTTTATTCCTAAAAATATTTTATAAAACACATTGTACCTTATTTTTTATCTGAGTTCCGTATGATGTATTTTTTTTTTTGTTATATACACCATTAGTTTTGTACATTGTGTCTCAATAAAACCTGATAAAAACATTTACGCCAAAATTATATAACCTACGTTCTGCGAGTCACCCATATTATGTCACTCATTAGAAACTGCGGAATACCAGACAGCGATTTTTGCACTGATTTTATAGTTGTAATACTACAAATATAAATCTTCTATTTTGTTACTTCTCTAAAATAAATAATAATATCATCTTGAATTCTGCGGTCTGTGTAACATAAATTTGTATAATTTATAATTGACAAAAGTCCAATTGCACAATAAATTTTACAAATAATTTGACTTAATACAAAATATAACGTAGTACGCCCTTAAAATAGAGTTAAACATTAATATTTAACTAAAATAACAGAAATATTTAGAATAGTATGAGTACAATAAGTTATATAATAAATACATACATAATGAGTAACAAATAACTATTCATATCAGAATTTTTGATTTTAACAGTCTATCTAACTCGGTCATGTTAATTTCAAATAAATCTATATTGTTATCATTTACGTATTGACACATTGTGGTAATAGGGTTATTTAGAGTATACGACGATGTAAGTATAATAAAATATATCATGATGTTTGAATATCTAATAAATCGAATTAATTTATTATCATGATCGAGATATTCGAGACGTCTCGGCGTCTCATCTCGTCTCGACTCTATCTCGACAATTTTATCTCGTCTCGTCTCGTTACGAAAATCGAGATAAAACTTCGCCGAGATGAGATAAACCATAGGCGAGACGAGACGAGACGAGACGAGACACACAATTTATCTCGTCTCGCGGCAACACTAATAATATATAAGTACTTTTAAAGTCGTATAACTGCTGAGGATATTATTAATCGTCACACGATAATATATAATTTTAAAAGTGAAAGATTGTTCAGCCATCGAAAGGAGAGCAGCCAATAGCTTAGTTGGTAGAGCACTATTCCAGCAAGGTAGATGTCTCGGATTCGAATTCCGATTGCTGACAATTTTTCACAATTTATTACAAATATACAAACTGTTAACTCATTGTTAATATTAGAATTTGGTCGGGTAGGGCCTTGAGTAAATTATGACTCGTTCTCTAGATGTTTAAACGCAGTGGTACTTTAAAAGTGAAAGATTGTTCAGCCATCTAGAGGAGAGTAGCCAACAGGTAGCTTAGTTGGTAGAACACTATTCCGGCAAGGTTTGTTTCAAATTGTTCAATGGTGAGTTTTGAGTTACTTGTGAATAAGCATGTTTTAGGATCACTACAATACGATTTTACTATTTTTACGATGATTCCTGTATAACTATGTGTATGTGTGTAACGATTATTTTAGCGTCGATAACTCCACTACAATTTGTGTGTGTATGTGTGTGTGTGTGTGTCTGCGTGTGACAAAATTTTCTAATACGATGACTCTAATACTACAATTCTTTCGTATTCCTCTTCGTTACATCCATGTGAAAAGCTGATTAGATTTTAGTTATAATTGGTCAACCGGTAGTAACATCATTTGAAGATTTTAACAGTTTTTCTTGAAAAAACGATGTTAAATATAATTTTTTCACATTTAATGTTATTATAAATATTATTACTATTGTTATTAAAATTATTAATATTAATGAGGTGACGCCTGAAAACGCCCGCACGATACAAATATGTCATCATCATTACCGATATCAGTGTACGAAACAGGTTGGCACACCCAGCAATGGATAATACGCCGCGATGATATATTTATTTATTTATAAATATTAAAGAATATTTTATTCTCTATACGGTTTGAATGTATTTTATACTTCATCTTAAATGGATATAGAGTTAAAAATTATGCTACAACTCTGGAAACAGCTGCTATATTAAGAAAATTCTGATTGAAAGGTGTCAGTGTCAAGTGCAGTTGACAGTATATGTGTGTGTTATAATTTTACTGGAAATATATGATTTTTTGCTAGAAACTTTCTGTATGGAATTTGTATAAAATACATACAACTGCCTTAAGGTAATGTTCAAGAAATATAATCTTTTGCAAGGAATTTATACAAAATACATAGAACTGACGGAAGGTAATGTGCTGGCCACATTAGATTTTTTTCGTTTCATCCCATAGAATTTTGCTATATGAAAGCACATTTATTTAAATTTTGAAACAGTTGAAATTAGAAAACAAATCTTTAGATTTTCATTACAATTAATATGTTTGTTCGTGTCGCTACTTTGCGTTTACGCCGTTTACGGTTTACTGCCACCTTCATACAAAGTATATGAGCGCGGCAGTAAACCGTAGACGCAAGGTAGCGAAACGAACAAACCTAATATGACACAATAATCCTTGCGTACAATATCTATGATCTAGCTTATTATTAGTCTTGGTATGTCTTCGCGCCTGCGTAACAGCCATAATCTAACCATAATGCCTCGTGCTTAAAGCTGTAGTAAACACAGCTTCTGCACACGAAACTAATTATTCGCTTGATTAATTTACCTTGCATCTACAATTACATCCGCACGCTGTTGGCATTAATACAGAT
The DNA here is from genome assembly GCA_963082715.1 of Harpalus rubripes. Lineage (NCBI taxonomy): Eukaryota > Metazoa > Arthropoda > Insecta > Coleoptera > Carabidae > Harpalus > Harpalus rubripes. The sequence goes on along the minus strand of OY720453.1, from coordinate 4,396,269 downwards.
GCAGATGCGGATTTTCTTATGCAGGAAGACTGTTGTTCCAATGCAACAACAGCGACAGAGGCATAGCAACAGGGATGCATATGTACTCTGATTCACCCCCAAGCTACTGGGGAGATCGTATGACGAGATGGGTATTGCGCGGTGAACATATATTGCATAATAGCATTGATAATATCAGAATTAATACTATAGCAGAATTGCGGGTGGGATGCTGAATTTGTAAATTTTGGAGAGAAGGAAAATACTAGGTTTGTTCGTTCCGCCACCCTGCGTCTATCGCAAACCGCGGCGGTGAAATTTGCTGTTCTTTTCGATTCGCGGTTCACTGTAAAGTCACTAGATTCTGTTCGTTCCGTTTTTCTAGTAACTTGCGGTAAAACGCCGCGGCAGCTGGCGGTGATAATTTTTACAGTGACTCATAACTCGGTGGTAAAAAAATAATCGGCGGTAATGTTCGCGTCTACATATGAAGTGCCAGTATGACAGTGTTTGACAAATAAATATTAGGAAAAAATTGTTATTTTTCAATAAGTATGCTATGTAATGTTTCAGTTTTAGAAATTGAAATACATTTGTAAAATATATAAATGTCAATGTCATATGAATTATGATTTGTAACAAGGTAAATTTAAATGATAACAATAGTAAACAATTAAAATAATGGAAAATGGAGTAATATATTTTTACTGAGTATCCTATAATTATAATAGTTTGAAGTATCTTCGAAAATAATTTAACGCAAACGGATCGAACAGAAAAATAATTTTTAGTAACTTAAATTATTACCGCGGCGATTGGCAGTGAATCGCAAAACGCAGCGACAATTACCGCCGCGTTTTGCGGTAAAACGCAGCATAGCGGAACGAACAAACCTACTATGAAATTTGAAAGGTTTTTTCTATTTTGCAAAATGTATTGTTGTAACAAAGGTCGATTTGTCACCTTTCGTCACTTTACTACTATTCAAAAAATTATAATTATTTCGTATTCCATTTCTTTACATCCGCATATGAAGTGCTGATTAGATTTTGGTTATAATTTGTCGACCGGAAGTACCCACTTTTGAAGATTTTAACAGTTTTTCTTGGAAAAACGCTGTTAAATATATTTTTGGCCTGCTAAAGTGTAAACATAACAATCACACATCGTTGGCGTCCATGGTAGTTGCGATTTTACACATGCCATGACTTTATCGCACCGAATAAAGTAATACACACCCATATTTTTAAGTTTTAATAGGCCACTAATAAAGAAATCTACTTTGTAATAATAAAGAGTGCCTACAAAAACACTAGCTACCGCAATTTTCGTACAATAGTAAATAAATAAATAAATAAATAAAACTGAATTTCTATTAATTTAATCCGCCAGCGCCATCTTTTGGCATAAGTCTCAGTCGGCAATGTCAATATGTCAAAATTGTCAAATGATAAAATAAGTGGAATGATTGATGAGAATTATTTATTTTATTTCAAATGTTTGAAATTAATTTTAATGAAGAATGTCGAAAAGGGTAGGTAACATTAGAATCATTCATGTAGTCTGTAGGAACTACGTATGTAGGAACTAATCTATCTAACCTTAATTTCCTTCCAGCATAGCAGCATAGACAATAGACATCCCTAATAAATAAAATAATCAAAGTGCAAATTCTTGGTGTGTTCTTGGTCTTGTCCCAACCCAACCTCTCAATTGTTGACTTTTTTTCGTCACATCACCGTATGAAAACTTGATATTATCTCTTGTAACGGGCATTTGATTTTTCAGGGAGTAATTCCGATGAAACATTTTTTGCTTGTTCACGTAACTCTGGCGGAGTAGATGTTATAGATTCGTCACTGTCTGACATTTTTCTCTTTGATAGATATGATTACAAATATAACAAGAAATACAATTTTTTGATTATTTTGACGTTTCGTTGGTTTTCAAAGCGCCTTGATGCTGAGCCTACAATAAATTGTTTTGATAGCAGCTCGCTTGATGACAACAATGGTTTAAGGTTAACAAGCAAAATTTATAGAAAATACATATTTTAGTAGATATCTCGGCCAAAAAATTTAATACATAATGTGTGCGATAGGTATTTGTACAACGCTCGGTTTTATTGCAGCACTCCGCTGCGCGTCGTGCTTCAATATAAAACCTCGCGTTGTAAAATAACACCTACCGCACGTATAATGTAAATAACTAATTTTATTCTCTATACGATTTAATTACATTTTATATTTCATATTCAGTGGATATAAAGTTAAAAAATCTGATGTGGACACCACACGACTTACTTGTACGCAAGACCAATATGAACATGAAGTATAGACCCAATTATAAAATTGCACGTGTTTGACGCAATTTGACATTAACATCTATTTTTTATTTTTTTGTTATTTTTTGTCCTAATCCATAGCAAGCTTCATTACAAAAATCAAAAAGTATAGAAGTTTTAAATTTACATATCTCGCTTATACAAAGGGTTAATTTAATAATACTTGATGTGCTAGACGCAGAATTTAATTCTCTAAAACTCTTATTTGAAGCATTTATTTCTAAAATCAAAATGAAACCATTTTATTCAAGAAAAACTGTTAACAACTTCAGGTAATATATCACTTCCGGTTAGCCTGTTTTAACCAAAATCTGTTATGTTATTCCAATTGATATAAAAGTCTTACATACCAAATTTGAAACGTTTTGGATTATATTTTAATATGGTTTTTCATTAAAATCTATTATAGGCTTCAAATAAAGTACCATTTCTGGAAATTATATAATGACCAAAAAGGGAGGTGCACAACTAGATGTTATAGAAGTCCTAAATACAAAATTTCAACTTTCTACTGCTTACCGTTTTTGAGTTATGCGAGATACGTACGTACAGACATCACGACGAAATTAGTCAGAATAGATTCAGAGATGGTCAAAACCGAAATTTTTCGCGATTACAATACTTCCTTTACTTCGGAAAAAAAAAGAAAAAAAAAGAAATTAAATTTCATAACGCAACCAGCTGTGCTATAACTATGGAAACAGCTACTATATTAAGAAAATTCTGATTGAAATGTGTCAGTGTTAAGTGCAATTGGTATAGTATGTTTGTTCTATAATTTTACTGGAAATTTAAAATCTCTTAAACTTTCTGTATGGAATTTGCACAATATGCATAGAACTGACTGAAGGTAAGAGTACTGGATATATGAAATCTTTTGCAAGAAACTGTCTGTATGGAAATTGTACAAAATACATAGAACTGACGGAAGGTAATGTGCTGGCCATCAGATTTTTTCATATAGGACATTAATTTACCGATAGAACGTTAAATTCTTTAATCGATAAATATAAATTCATTATTATATCTTCTATAGATTTAGAGATAAAGAAATGCACCATTATGAAAATAAAACACGTCAACAACGCAAAGAATATACGCAAAAAAGAATATAAAAGGAATTTGCGAAAAAATGACGAATATACACAAAAAGAAAAGGAAAGTAGAAAAAGAAAATTTCCGGATATTGCATATAAGAAAATAAAATAAATATATCACGGTATATTACCCATTGCTGGGTGCACCAATCTGCCTTGTACGCAGATATCAGTAATGATGATGACATATTTATACCGTGCGGACGTTTACCAGGCGTCACCTTACGAGCACTCATTGCTGGCGTGGAGAGTGCACCACAATTTAGTGCCATTTAAAAATCGAAATATTTGGCGTCGGTCGGGATCGAACCCGGTTCCCCAGATTTGCGACCAGACACTCAGGCACGCGGTCACGAGAACCCATGAATATAAAGAAAATGTGTGTATTGTACATAATTTATATTAAAATATCCCATAGATTTTGCAAATATATGTGAGAATTATTTTATAGTAAGACATGAATATGTGTATTTGTATTTAAAAATATTTTTTGCTTTATGCGTACAACCAGGTAAAATATCTGGCGGGGCCACATCAGATTTTTATATTTTGTAAAGAATCAAACATAGTTGTAGAAAAGCGTTTTGTGCCAGTTTGTCCAAATATAATTAGTAGGTAATAGCATAAAATTTTTAATAGTGCCTTAAAACGAAGAAAGAAAAAAGAATTGGTAAATATAAAACTATTTATAAAATGAAGTTTTCATTCAGTGAAGCTCATTTTAATGTAAGCATAAATATTTTTATAATCAAATAGGATATATTAAATATTTGTAAATCTTTGTCTTTCCAGTTTTGTCATTGATAAATAATTTTTGGACGTCACAAGTGGAGCAATTTGGCGCTAATTCAAAAAATATGTATTTAAATTGCAACTGCTTTTAATATATAGATACAGAAATTTGAATAGAAAATCATTTAATAATACTATAGAACATATTTCAAAAAAAATTTTTTTTTATAACCTCATTACCGATATATGTGCAACAGAGATTAGCACACTCAGCAATGGGTAATATGCAGTGATATATTTTTTATTTATTTACGTTCTGCATACTGCAATACGAAAAACTATTCATCTCTACGTAACAATAAAGTTAAAATATAATTTTTTGTCTGTGCTATAATATATTTTAATATCTCGTCTGTCTTCCTGCAACTTATATTTTAGCAAAGTTGAGTAATTCTTTTTCTCCATCTTCCTCTTAATGCAGTCCATTTCACACCTCTATATTCCATCCTTCTCCTGTACCCGTAAGTAGTTCTTGCGGTAGGATAGGAGTTTACAACTTGTCCTTACATAGCCCGTAGCCACACTCCAACTATATCGTACGTATACCATACCATACCGGGGCGGCAGTAAAACGTTACAAGTTGAATCCTTGGTGGGCACATCTAGCTGTAATGCTTCCCTGCAACTTCTTATCGTACCCTGGACAACAATGTAGCCCTGTGAAAGGGTAGTAGCACATAGATGCTGGATAGGGATGGGATTTGTACGGGGTAAATCGTGCCGGGATGGAGATGATATTGGAACGAAATTTGACTTGTACAAGCATATTGTCAATGAAGTTTGTTCGATTAACATTCGTAATTTTGTACTCCAAGCATAAATTTAAAATACAGTCAAGTCTCTATCGACCTCTCTCTAATACGAATTTTTCTCTAATTCGAATTTTTTTATTCGAATTCTCCTTTAAACGAATTAATTATTGGGATTTTTTTAAATTAATTTCAATAAAACTCACCTCCCTAAAAATCGAATTTAGATACAATTTTTAGACACGTCCGTCTTCCCCTCTACCGATAACGTTTATGGTATTAATTTTCATTTTGAAAACTGTGACTAAATGCTGGTTCATGTAAGCTGTAAACTTAAGACTTTACCTTAGCATTAATATTATGACTTTGCATTAATAATTCGAGTATAAAGAAATGTGTGCTACAGTATATGTAGCTGTAACCTTAACCTTAGCATTATGCCGTATCCCCAGAATACGCCTATTTCTAAATTCTTAAGTCATAATGCTAATGCCGACCAATCAGACGCTTGCCGCTGGCGATATTCATGTCTTTGAATTTGACATTTGATGTTTGACGTTTAAAAAAATTCTGTCACATTTAAGTAAAAATTTGATTTTATGAATAAATAAATATATTATCATGGCATATTACCCATTGCTGGTTGTGCCAATCTGCGTTGTATGCAGATATCGATAATGATGATGACTTATTTGTACCGTGCGAACGTTTACCAGCCGTCACCTCACAAGCACTCATTGCTGGCGTGGAGAGTGCACCACAGGGGTCATTCTTGTGCCATTTAAAATTCGAAATATTTGATGTCGATTGGGATCGAACCCGGTTCCCCAGATTCGCGACCAGACACTCAGGCACGCGACCCCATGATTTTATGTATATATATATATATATATATATATATATATATATATATATATATATATATATATATTATTATATATTATAACTCAACTTCACATTATTCATCCTGAAGAAGGATTAAATAAATCCGAAAGCTTGATGAAATAATCAAGAACGAGTTCTATTTTCATGCCCTTTCACTGAAATCCTACTAAAGTTATAACTAAAATTAAAACAGTGACGAAGTCTCAACACGTATATATATATATATATATATATATATATATATATATATATATATATATATATATATATATATATATATATAAAATACAACAACGTCTGTATCATTATCCATATCTATATTTTATGTCCTTATATGTCTTAAGTTTACAGCTTACATGAATCAGCCTTGAGGCATCTTTGGCTGTATGTGGGTTATCCAAGCGCGACGAATTTAATGGACCAGAATTGAATATCGAAAAATAATACCAAAATTTAATACAGAAAAGAAATATGTTACTAATTAATGGGTCGATTCTGTTCACATTTATAAATAAATCTTACAGATCTGTAAATTTGTAAATAATGAACAAAATCGCAACGAAACCTTTATATTACATGTTTACAGATCTGTAAGACTTACAGATGTGAACATAATCCACCCATAACAATATTCTCTTTTATTTTCATTATTTAAAAATGTGTTTCTGAATGTCAATATTATGTACCAAAAATTCAAAAATATTAATAAATGAAAAAAAAAATTGCAGACAACTTTTATATTTCCTTTTATTTGGTAATTATTGCAATGGCTTTGTGACAGTTCAAGAAATAGACATAAAAAAATTGAATTTTACTACATTTAACAAGTCACTATAACGCAGCAATTCCCTATCAAGCCAACTATAAATTTCTACTTTTATAATTTTACTCCATCCTAATGTTCATCTCATTTTTCTAACAAACTGTTATATTTCCGTTAAATATATGAATAAACAATGTTTTTCAATTGTATAATATACACAGTCTTTGTAATTTATACAAATTAATAGGTTTGTTCGTTTCGCTACTTTGCGTTTACGGTTTACTGCCACCTCCATACAAAGTATGTGGGCGCGGCAGTAAACCGTAGACGCAAGGTAGCGAAACGAACAAACCTAATATGACACAATAATAATGATAATAATAATAATAATAATAATAATAATAATAATAATAATAATAATAATAAACTGCGAATCGAAATTATTCAAATTGCAATAATTTCCCGTTATGTCATTTTTCGATACCACATTTTTTATTTTTTAGGAAGTTATATTTATCTGCCACTTTGTTAGGGGATTGAAAAACCATTTTTAACAAATTTTAAAGCCTATACAAATAGTGCGAAATTTCTTCGGCTCCTTTAAATATAGACTTAAAACTTAGAAAAACTCTAGACCTCTTGACGGGTGATAATAGTTCGATCGGTATTTAAAATATGGTGTCCGTACAAAACAGCAAGGACGAAATTATCCTGTCTAAAATCCTGTGCCATTTGAGGTCCTGAACGACCATGCATAACCCTAGCTGGTGATTATGAATGTAACTTTATTTAAGACACACGTGGTTGGGATTAAATGGCTTTATGGCCTCTTTCGGTTTGTACGCCGCGCGCTAATGTTCTCCGGAATATGCTGGTGTTAATTGCAAAACCGGCCATCTCAAGATGGACTGAGATTCATGGAGAACGTGATACCGAGATAAGAGTAATGTGATGATATTACTTCCCTGCCTCATAAAGACGATGGATGGCCACATAGTTTTGACTCATCTTCAGATTTGACCCCTTGAGACAAGAGAGATATATTAGGGAAGGAATATTGCCAGATTTTATCGAATTTGTTTGATGGCTCTGCAGTTTTTATCTAGAGAACTAATTTAGATTAACAGAAGTTTCATCACGCAATCTTCACAATTATAATTTAACTGCTACCAAGATTTCTGTCTTCAACTAAATTACTTCTCATTACTTTCTTGCGTATATATTTTTTGATATTTGTTTTCACGCTAAAGCAAAGAACTGCAGATGTTATCTAAATGTTGTGTCTAATTAGTAGGCCGTGATTTTTTAACATAAATTTTATAGTGATAAGTTAGCTTCATCTTTTGTTAGTTCACCAAAGAAACAGACCGAAAAAAAATGGCCATAGCTTTTTCGCCAACAAAATCAAAAGAAATCCCATTCTACAATTAAATTTTTCTCTTTACTATCCGATGAAAAACTAGAGCAATTTAAAAATGACTTTTGATAGATCTATTCTCATTTAAGTTAGAGTTCGCCGAATGCCATTGTTAATGGTTTTTGATCATGCTGTCACCTAGTAAAATATGTGAGAAGTACATCCGTGACGTCATAGTCGGCGAACATACGACAATTCCGCTATGATACGGCTTGGTCCGTAGCAGATGAGAAGTGTCATGGCGTATTTACTAAGCCAACATCGTATGTTTTGAGGCGGCATTCGTCATTGTAACTGAGTATTTTACGAATTGATATTCGGCCTAATTCTCTAAGCAAAATAGTTGCTAAGATCAAAATCCTAATTTACTATTACATCAAGTTGCTAAAATTTAACATCTAGTCGTTATGTCGAGCTGTTAAGGTGAATTCACAAATGGAAATTAGGTTTATGGTTTTTGTTTAGGTTTAAGTAAGTCATTCATAAATGTAAGTTTAAATTACCTGCAAATTAGTTTTGATATGTATAGACATCTATGTAAATGCTTAAAAAACAATAAAATATCGGTAGAGCAGTACTCAACAAGACACCTATGCACATTCGCTTCGCATTATTGGTTATATTTCAGCAATTAATTTATGACAATCTCCATGTTCCTCTCGCATTTGTTTAAAAAGCCGAATCCACCAACTGGATACTAAATAAAGATGGGTATATATATCTATATCATTTCAGACTCGTTCTCATTGGTGAAGTTTGTGACGTCAAACTAAATCATAAACGTAAAGTTTGTACCTTGTAATGTTTAGCTTTATGATTTGGATTTAGAGACCCTAAATTCTGAAGTGTGAATGGAGTCATTACATAATATGCGTCCAAAGTATTTAATTCTAAAATATAAACCATAAATCTAAACCTAATTTTCATTTGTGAATGCACCTTTAATCCAACAACTGCATTTCTCTCGTTGTTAGAATTGAACAATCGTTGTTAAATGGTTTTTCTTGAAAATTTTGTGATAGAAAATAAACTTACTGGAAATACTGGGACAGTAGCAAAGGTAAACTATTTATAAACTAATATATACCTACATGACCAATAATTATACACATATTTTAAACAAGATTATAGGTTTATACAAAGAAATTTGCGAGATGTTAGTAATCCATTCTCAGTATCGGGAAAAAAATATTTACAGAGACATTTAAACTGAGCAAGGTGTCGTTCATGATTTAATTTTCCAACTAGCAGTTATCAGAAGAGAAATACAACACTAGCTTTGTTATTTAATTAGTCCAAAATCATCATGAAATCTACTATTAGAGAATATTTTTCCGCGGAACATCCTACACACTGAATTTTCTTATTACTCTTTATTCAAAACTCAAACGTCAAACTAGTCAAAATCTGTCACTTTAAGTTGTCAATAGAGTAGAAATATGTACAAATTTGAAAATCGACATGCCTTTTAACCCACTTGTTAATAACTTCATCGACGCTTTATATAACATCCTT
>OY720453.1:4334228-4381728 GCA_963082715.1 Harpalus rubripes | reverse complement strand
AAATTTGAAGGGCATACAGTACTGACCAAAATGAGTAAAAAAATTCTTAATCAACATGAGCCCGATCTTCAATAGTTTCCGAGATATAAAAATGAGTTTTTACTGGCTTTACCTCTGCTGTTTCGAAAACTATAAGATTCGATTAAATAAGACTTTTTGTTTATCTTTCAGAGGTCACCGTAGATGTGCTTTTGTTTTTACCTTCCGTCACCTTTCTTTTTTTCTTCAAAAACACTGTTCAATATCATTTTTCTATATTTAATGTATTATAAATATTAAAGAATATTTTATTCTCTATACGATTTGATTATATTTTATACTTCATATTTAATGGATATGGAGTTAAAAAATTATAAAGAAATTAAATTCCATAAAACAGCTAGCTATGCTATAACCATGGAAACCGCTACTATATTAAGAAAATGCTGATCGACACTTGTCAGTGTCAAGTGCAATGGACCTTTTCATATGTAACGGCTATCTCTTTCCATCGCTGCAAACAGTAAGAAAATGGCGCGAACAACTGCCAGTTGGGCTATCAAACGAAACGACAAAAATATTGCAGTCATTAAAATACCTGTATTCTCAGTGAAAATTTGCATGCTTAGACATTTTAACTTCAATAAAAGCTTTTGTAACTTATTTTGTTAAGATTTTTAAAAGTTATCTGAGATATTCCCATATTTTACGTCTAATTTTTTTATAAACAAACGCCGTAGATCTCAGTTGTTCTTACTATGCGCAGATCCCCACTGCGCATATCTTCTATCTCTTTAAATTGAAAAGGCCTATTGACAAGTTTGTGTTACACTGGAAATATAGAATCTCTTAGGTACATGAAACTTTCTGTATGGAATTTGTACAAAATACAAAGAACTGACAGAAGGTAATGTACTTGAAATATGGAATCTTGTGTAAGAAGCTTTCTGTATGGAATTTGTACAAAATATATGGAACTGACGAAAGATAATGTGCTGGCCACATCAGATTTTTTTTTATCAAATAATTGTACTAAGTTAAATGTTGTGGCAATCTGGGGTAATATTTAATTTTCACATAACTTTGTAACTACTTTCAGAATTGAGAAAAATGTTTCATAATAAAATTTTGTTGTTTTTTCATAAGGCGATTTCAGGCGACAACCGTTCACTTGCGGTATGTTGCGTTCAGGTATGTTCACACATTCGGGCACTAGGAACAACATACCCGGTATGCTTAGATCAGTGCTCACAGCTGAATGGGTTTGCGAATCGGGTCAGCTCTCTGTTCACTATTTCTATCTCTTTTTATCATGTCTTTTTTTGAAATGTTAAAAGTCAAAACAGTCGGAGTCGTGGTCTTATGTCAAACAGAGTGATATTATTTTCGTTGACTCTTTTTTGGGCAAATATGGAAAAACTATCTTTCTCCGTTAATGCATTTTAATAGTCAGGCACTATTTTTGACAGTTTTAAATGTCGCAGAATCAGAGCTGGGAGTATCTTACGAAAAAAGATACACGATGATATCTAAGATACTTTTAATATCTTAAATACTTTATCTTAGATACTTCCTGTTTTATAGGTAATGTATCTTAATTTTAAATACTTTTAAAAATTATCTGTATCTTTTATCTTTAAAATGTATTTTAGATACTTCTAAAATATTTAAGATACTTTTTTTATTTTAGATACTTTTAATGCATTTTGATACTTTTAAAGTACCTAGATATTTTAAGGTATCTAAATGCAGTTGAAGTATCTTTTTATTAATAAGGATATTATTTAGCTTGTTCAAACAAGACTAGTGCGTAGTAGAAGGCTGTAGTGCATCGTGCTTCCTTTCTCATTAGTCCTGTGAAGATTTTTGTTTTTGGTATCACATCAAAATAGCACATTTTTAAAAATATGTTAATATATTTTGAAAAATTATTCTTAAGTATATGCACATTTTCAATTACCCATTTAAAATATTTTTTAAGGTACGTGAAAGATACTAAGGACATTTTAAAAGTACCAAATTTATTTTTAGGTATCTAAAAGTATCTACATATTTTAAGATTATCTAAAATACTATAGTATCTAAGATACTTTAAGAGTATCTAAGATATTTTAGGAGTATCTAAGATATTTTAAGAGTATTTAAGATATTTTAAAAGTATCTAAGATAATTGAAGCGTATTTAAGATATTTTAAGAGTATCTAAGATATTTTCAAGTAGATATCTAAGATACTTTTTAAAAAGATTTGTATCTTAAAAATTTACACTTAAAGTATCTAGATATTTAAGTATCTCTAACAAAATTTATGTAAGTATCTTACAAAAATATCGAAGATACTTTTTCAAAGTATCTATCCCAGCTCTGCGCAGAATATACATAACCACCAAGCAAGGTGTCAACAAGTGAACCAATGATTTTTGGCGCCACCATTAACCATATCATACCGTAAGTAATCCGAAGAAGTGAACGGGTATGTCGCCCGAAATCGCCTATAGTCTAGTTATTGACATAGACAAAATTTTGTTCGATCACTAGCTTTGTCAGTTTTTCTTCGATTTTTAATTTTTTTCGGAAACAGTTGAAATTCAGACACAGTGTTATAAACTCCCTGTATCTTTCAATTTCGTGAATCAAATAAAATAAAACGTTGTATGTATCACGGGCATAATCAAAGTAGAAGACAAGAATATTTAAAGCTCGCCGCATTTTTACCTATTTTGTCCGTTTAATTCTTGTCTATTGTAAAACTTTCCTATCAAATATTAACCCCATAAAAAGAGTATATTTCTTAATACAAACTTTGCTTCTTGAAATAATTTATCGTTCCCATAAACAAGAATTACGAAACCAAACCTTAGCAACTCGCATCACGCATCCCTTGTCTCCAGGGCGCAATAAATCTCTCCATTATTGGGGAGGGTGGCGCAGTTATCTAGGCATAAACACGATGACGATGACCCTGGTTGTAATCCACAGGGTGACTCACCAAAAGAGAGCTCTTCCTTCCGGTGAAAGTGACAATGAGATGTTGATTGTTGCTGAATTGTTGAAGACACGAGTCATTGAAGATGTGTCGAAAGACAGGAAAGGGAAATGGTATTCTAATCGTGCAGGAGCTAATGTGAGGGTAGTGGGTTTATAATGGTAAATAGGGGCAGAGAATGAGAATTAAATGTGGGCTGGTTTTACCATGATGTAAAATTCCAAACGCGGTTAAAATGTAAATATAAAGATAGAAACAATTGAAGAGCTCTTAGCAAAAACAACCTTAATCTGTAACTAAATTTACCCTTGGATCATGCTTAAATATTAGAAAATTAATTACTGAATGTTAAGAAATAAACATTAATGTGAAATTACATAATAATTAGGCATTTTTGTAGCAAAGCTCAAACTTTAAAATGTAAATACTTGTGACTAAGATACTTTTTACCAAACTGTTTGACTGTTTGACATTCTCGAAATAATATATATATATATATATATATATATATATATATATATATATATATATATATATATATATATATATATATATATATATATATATATATATATATAGGATGTCGCAGGACAAGTTTACGCTATCGTTATGTTAAAAACTATTCAATATTATTTTACGAAATAAAACTAAAATATTTTCAAAGCTGTAGCATTTTTGGTTTATTTTGCTATATTTTTTTTATTGTACCGTTTGAATTTTACATATGGAACCATAAAAAAATTTTACTCATGCTCAACCACTTCCGGCGTAATTCAACTTTTTACCTTCCGTCACCTTTAGGTAAGGATGGTATTGTCTTTGGTCAAAAGGTCGATGATGAGTTTTTAATGAATAAGCACGTTTTAGGTTCCCTAGAATGCGATTTTACTATTTTGACGATGTTGTCTGTATGTATATATATATATATATATATATATATATATATATATATATATATATATATATAGGATGTCGCAGGACAAGTTTACGCTATCGTTATGTTAAAAACTATTCAATATTATTTTACGAAATAAAACTAAAATATTTTCAAAACAGTAGCATTTTTGGTTTATTTTGCTATATTTTTTTTATTGTACCGTTTGAATTTTACATATGGAACCATAAAAAAATTTTACTCATGCTCAACCACTTCCGGCGTAATTCAACTTTTTACCTTCCGTCACCTTTAGGTAAGGAAGGTATTGTCTTTGGTCAAAAGGTCGATGATGAGTTTTTAATGAATAAGCACGTTTTAGGTTCCCTAGAATGCGATTTTACTATTTTGACGATGTTGTCTGTATGTATGGATGTATGTATGTATGTATGTATGTATGTGTGTGTGACGATTTTTTCGGATCGCATAAATTCAATACCACCTTTCTAAAAATTATAATTTTTGCGTATTCCTTCTCTTTACATCTCTATGAAGAGCTGATTAGATTTTGGTTACAATTGCTCGACCGGAAGTACTATAATTTCAAGATTTTACCAGTATTTCTTGAAAAAACTGTGTTAAATATAATTTTTTTACATTTAATGTTATTATAAATATTAAAAAATATTTTATTCTCTATAAGATTTGATTACATTTTATACTTCAAATTCAATGGATATAGAATAATAAATTTATAAAGAACTTAAATTTCATAAAGCAGCAAGCTGTGCTATAACCATGGAAACATCTACTATATTAAGAAAATTCTGGTTGACAAATGTCAGTGTCAAGTGCATTTGACAGTATGTTTGTGTTATAATTTTACTGGAACTCTTACAAAAAACTTTCTGTATGGAAATTGTACAAAATACATAGTACTGAAAGTAATGTACTGGAAATATGGAATCTTTTACAAGAAAATCTTTGTGTGGAATTTTTACAATATACACAGATCTGACCACGATCTGACGGAAGGTAATGTGCTGGTCACATCAGTTTTTTTTGATGTTTTATCTAAAAATGGCCACTTCTTTATCACTCTATATCTCGAGGACGGAATCGAATAAGTGGTCGTTTTTAGATGAAAAAAAAGTGGTACTGTAATTTTGACACTTTAGAGTTGACTTTTCACTGTAACAAATTTAGGTTAGCGAAGGTGTCATCCGAGATCATCATTTATATCGTACAGTGCAACGTGTTGTAGCAGCTGTGTAAAATGTGTTAAACGAAAATATTATTGTCATTTTATCTGGCATAACTTGACCGCTCTCATGCGTCCTTGCGATGGCTCTCAATATCATTTTATGATCCACAAGATTTCTATCCGGAAAACGTTCCGAATAGACTCGTGCTGCCTCTCTGGCGTTACATCCACATTCTCCGAAAATTATAATCATTTGTAAGTAATCAAATTTAATTTGACACTGACATTTTTCGAAAACTACAGTTGCCCACACATTTTAAAGAAGATTTGATTTGTATAAAACCCTAGTAACGTACAATTACGGCAAATACACATTAAAGGTGTAGGTCTCTGATTGGTCAATTTTAAGACGTCTTTTGTCGAATATCTTTTAAGCTAGACTTTTTTTCTTCGAAATTACACATCCGAATGCAGTCTCGTGTTTCCTAATTCGCTCTGGGGCGCGAGTTGTGCCTGTAAGCTGAACTGAACCAGTAATAATGTATTTATTTTAATGATTCAAATACCAAAAATTTGTTATTGTTCCCCACCTGAAATTACACCCCTTACAAATTGTTGATCTGTACACTTAGGCCGTAAGGGCCTACCCTTTGCCACAAATGCGATAGCAGCGAAAATAATGGTCCATTATGGAATTCCTCTTTACAAATTCTAATTACGACATGTCGGATTCTTAGCGTTAGTCGCATTCCGTGGATCTCTTCCTTTGTGCCTTTTCTCAAGACTTCTACGCCACTGGGCTACATACGACCCCGGTCTAATTGCATGGGCGTCGGTAAGGGTAACGACTTTGTCTGATTACATAAATTGTTAATCGGTTCGAGCTTTTATTGTATTAAACACTGGGGACGAGGGAGTCGGTATCCTATTCTTCATTGTCGTTCTTATTCTTATGTTCTACTGATGTTAACCCTTCTATTATTGTATCTTAAGGGTGAGTCTTATTGGGAATCTGTGGGATTTCATATATAGTTTGACTGTAGAGGGGATGTCAAGTACTGGCCCTTGAATATCTACTGGCCTATTCAATATCTCCCCTATGAATGTGACATGTGAAATATTTACGTTTATATACCGCAGTAACCATTGGTATTACAAGGGATGACTTGTACTAGATGAAGTAATAAGATAAAGCCGATTAATAAATTATTCTATTAATAGGAATTATCCTATTAAATTTGAAATATGAACCAGAGACAACATATAGTTTAATTACTATACGATTTGAATGCATTTTATACTTCTTATTAAATAGATGTAGAGTTAAAAAATCTTATCTAAATGTCATACAGAAAATTCCTTGCATAAGATTCTATTTCTTGTACATTACATTAAGAAAGCAAAAGATCCTATACTTCCAATAAAATTATTTCCAGAGTTAAAACATAGCTGGTTAATATATGTTATTTAATTTCTTTATAATTTTATAACTCTATATATCCATTTAATATGAAATATAAAATGCATTCAAATCGTATAGAGAATGAAATATTTTTTAATATATATATATATATATATATATATATATATATATATATATATATATATATATATATATATATACCGTGTCTGTCTTAAAGGTACATAGGAGATTAACTTGGGAAATCAGTTCGCCTAATTTATTTAAGCAAAAATGCGTCAAATAAGTTTTAGGGCATAAAATTCTGCGTCTAAATCAATAAACAGAATTAGCTTTACATGCTTTGTAACGAGAGAAATTAAATATGAAAATGTCGAAAATTACTTTGAAAATATCGACAGCCATGAACAAAAAATAAATAAATGCTTGACATTTTATCAAATTGTCAGAAACGTGAAATAAGTTAACTTACGTTGTGACAGATAAAACGTCAAGCATTTATTTATTTTTTGTTCAATTCCATGGCTGACGATATTTTCAACGTTATTTTCGACCTTTTCATAATTTCTGTTGTTACAAAGCATGTAAAAGTAATTCTATTTATTGACTTAGATGCCCTATAACTTTTATTTGACGAGTTTTTGCTTAAAATGATTAGGCGAGGAAGAAATTGTAAAAAACTGATTTCCCATGTTAATCTCCTATGTACACCTTTAAGATACACGGTATATATATATATATATAACATTAAACATTAAACATTAAATGTGAAAAAATGATATTTAACATCGTTCTAACCAGAATCTAATCAGCTCTTCACATGGATGTAACGAAGAGGAATACGAAAGAATTATAATTTTTTGAATTATAGTATTGAAATTATCGTAGACGAAATTTTTGTCACACACACACGCACACGCACACGCACACACACACACACACTTACATACACACACAAACACACACACACACACACACACACACACACACACACACACATACACACATAATCGTAAAGAATAAGAAATATTCGTTTTCCGGGAATGGACTGTGTCATATTTTGAGTCAGAGCTCAACGTTTCGCCCGCAGTCATATGGGGCATCTTCAGGAGCAAGGGGGATAGTACTGTCTTAAACACGGTTACCCGACGTGTCAACCACGCTAGAGGCCGAGTTTAAGCAACAAGGAGGGAGACTCAGTTTACAAGGTTACCCGACGTGTAAACCACGCTAGAGGCCAAATAAACCAAGTGGTTTATTTGGCCTCCCCCTTGCTCCTGAAGATGCCCCATATGACTGCGGGCGAAACGTTGAGCTCTGACTCAAAATATGACACAGTCCATTCCCGGAAAACGAATATTTCTCATGACTCAGACTGTGGAAGCCTACGCAATTATCGTAAAGAATAGTAAAATCGTATTCTAGGGACCCTAAAACGTACTTACTCATCAAAAACACACCACTGAATTTTTTGACCAAAGACAATACCTTCCTTACCTAAAGGTGACGGAAGATAAAAATTATAAAGAAATAACTCTGGAAACAGCTGCTATATTAAGAAAATTCTGATTGAAAGGTGACAGTGTCAAGTGCAGTTGACAGTATGTATGTGTTGGCCACATCAGATTTTTTTAATAATAATTTTATTTGAAACAAATTTAAGGAATATAATAATACGAGTATATTTAATACTGTTCTTAATTAAACATTGCAACAACAAGAAATATATCTAGACCGAAGACAATATCTTTATTACTGGTTTCATTTATCACTGGTAAGCCGTATGTCGCCATACGTAGAGCAAGGAGCAAGGCGAAATATAAACACATAGCAGGATTTGCAGGCCTTGTTTCGTGCTGCAGTTTTTCATCATTCCACTCAACTGATTCGGCCATTACTCCACCTAACCAAACAAAATAAACACCATCTCTTCACTCATTTCTCATACTTGATACCAGCAGAAAGAAATTCAAAATAGAATTCATAAGAAGACTACATAGATGTGTAAATAAAGATCGTAAAATAAGTATATCTAATTAGACTTTGTAAAGAGAAGCAACTATATTTTGGATATTTGAATCAGTAATATATTAATGTATATAACAAAAGTTTTAAGACAAATTTTATTCTCCAAATTTTATTACTAAATAAGGTCAAATCCAGTTGTTACTTGACATAATAAATACATAATCTAAATACTTACCTACATATGCTGGAAACTATATTGATTTCCTTTCCTATTGTTCTATTTATTTTTTTTCTTTTTAAAACGTTACTATTATGAATATGAAATGATTAGTTCTTTGACAGTCACATTTATCTGTCAGTTACATACATGTTAATAACTGCGTGGCCGTCCAGTGTGTAAGTGGATAGATGTGATTGACAAGATGCTAAAAGAGAGATAGTTTCCGAGTGGGAAGAGAAGAAGAGCGTGTATGAATGCTATTATGAATGTGGCCGAGGCGAAAGAAGTGTGTTTAGACAGGATTGTGTGGTGAAGGATGATTGTTTCGTAACTATTATTCTGGTCCGGATGCGGTATTTCGCTACCGAAAATCGATGACTTTAATATTTTAAGAGTAAGAAATATTTGTAGTATGATGTCAGGTTAGTAAGAATGTTGTTGAAGAGAGAGTAATAATTTTGTGGTTAATGATATTATTATTATTGTTTCGGGTTTATGCTAACCCACTAAGAGGGAAAAGCGTGATTTTATGTATGTCTAAAAGTCTAAAAACCTTTGTTATGTACTGTAACTTTTTTTTATATTTATCTGGGTGAAGTGTTAATATTAAACTATAATTATTAATTAAAATTAAGTGTATATTAAACTAT
This sequence comes from Harpalus rubripes, assembly GCA_963082715.1. NCBI lineage: Eukaryota > Metazoa > Arthropoda > Insecta > Coleoptera > Carabidae > Harpalus > Harpalus rubripes. The sequence continues at coordinate 4,372,429 of OY720453.1, read as the reverse complement.
AATGAAAATTACTATTACTAATATTAAACAATTATTAAAAACAAATTAAGACTAAAACTATAATTAACTAGATAACACTAACATCATTTATTTCTTTAACCACTAACACTACTATTTATTTCCACGATATTACTAATTATTTATTTCACTACGCGTTCCAATCTTAGACTGGCGGTCTGTTGCAGACTCTTGTAGAATGTTTACGCGATATTTATATCACTATATACTTGTATCACGTTCAACTGTCCGCCTACCGACCTCCACAGCGTCTATATACTCTACTGACTCAACAGCGTCTGTATATTCAACTGCTCGCACAGAAGTCTCTTCTTTCACCTCACTATCTGCCTATTTATGTAACTCACTGTCTAACTTCCACAGCGTCAGTATCACCGACTCTCCGTATGCTACAATTCTTCAACACCACTGCCTAGTATTCACTTCCACTTGCCGTTACTGTCCACATATACCTAGCATCCCAATACTCTTCAACAGTACCGAGTATTCTCTTTAACAGCTATCCCGGTATACCAGTAACTTTCCGACTCGCCGTTACTGTTCTTGCACACTATAGCTTCTCAATACTCGTCAACACTACCGAGTATTTACATCCACAGCTATACCAGTAACTTCCCGAGTACCTACTCGACACCAACTGCATACGCTCACTACGATACTGCTGTGCTTCTCACTACACTTCACTCTCTAACACTTTATGTGAATGTCTCTATGACTCTGTAGGTCACTAACTGTGTCTCTCAAGCACAGCTACGTCCCTTATATACAGCTGCCATTATTTTCCAGAACAGCCCTAGAATGTTCGAACACATAATAACAATGAACAAAAAGGTTCAGGCAACCGGAATTAATTAAACACGTCGCGACCAGTCTGTTTACATCGGCCGGCTACTAGCGCGATTACGTCACCGCTATAAATAGACACTCGCTTGCAGCGGCGGCGACGGCGGGCGTTCCACGTTACAATACGTTATCAGTATAAATAACAATTATTTCATTACTTATGTTTCAATTCTAAAAAGTAAATCGGATTCCCTGCATAAATTCCGTGATAACACACGTACTTTGTGATACTCCCAGTCGTTATGGAAATAGTTACGTAATTAAATCAAAGATTTAGAGATGCGTCTTGTATTGAATGAAATTTGAGCAAACTTAGGCCTAAGTTACTTGCGATGTAAGATTATCAAGTTTCCAAACAATACCGAAAATGTACCTTCAATTAATATTCGTCTCATTTGCAATTTACACAATCTGGAACAAGAATATCTCTGCTGTAATTTCTAGTTTACAGTCGACCAACGAACTCCTTCATTGAATTATTCATACAAAAGCGGTAAACAATTATCTGGGCCACAAAACACATCTGTTATCAACAAAAACTAGGTAAAACAGCAAAACATCTAATATCGAAAGAAAATTTTGAATTATTAATGAGTTACATTACGAGTTAACTCCGCAAAAAATGTGGGAAGCTCATTGGCATGCACATGTCATTATTCAAATTGAATCCAGCAATGAATATGCAGATAAGTGCAATAAAAACTATTTGAAAATATGGCGAACAAGTTTTATATTCTTTTATCTGCGAATGAAACAAATTTTAAACGAGATTTGTAATTAAAACGAGCATAGGATTTTTATATTTCAATCTTTTATTTGCATTTTGTAAGCGTTATCGTGGACAGAAGAGGATTTGTACATTTAAACTTTTTGTATGGTTAAAGAAAAACTGATACTTATTTACATGAAATTCACTTTGAAATAAATATGTAAACTATTATTCACGAAAGATGACTATTCAAGGTCATTTGTTCGAAGAATGAATACACAGCATTTTATAGCAGTAGCTTAGCAACATTTTATATTAGAAAGAAAAAGATTATTTGACGTATGTCTATTTAATTTGTGTGGAGTGACAGATATACTTAAATAGTGCCATTACTTTCTAACACACTAAAAATAGCAGTGACATATGTCGTAGAGTTACAGACATGTAATTATCTACCATACTGCCCTCTGCAATGATATTTATCCAGTGGCGTTGACATTCAAATCAAATTATTATTTGATGCTTTACGACAAGTCTATATTTTTGTTTCATGTAAAAACGTAGATGAAGAAGATAAAACTTTGAGAAAAGCATTATTTAAAAAAAAACAAAATTTTCAAAAAAAATACATTTATTTTTTCATTTAAAATGTAGGAATAAATATTGTGTGTTGCACGCTTATGCGTATAAAATGCAGTGAAGTTATCTGCAAGTAATATTATGTCAGACGGCTCATAAATGACCTTGAATAGTCATCTTTCGTGAATAATAGTTTAAATAATTTAGATATAATAGCCGTGTTCCTTCGGGCTATGATTCGTAATCTAAATGATAAAAGTGATCATGATTAAGAAGAATAATGTGTTTACGTTTCCTATTCGTTATCCCCACTTTCTCATTTTGTGATCACTAGACAACCTTCCCCCTTCCCTTCAGAATCAACCTTATTGAGTGATTCACATGGAATCAGTTCAGAACAAATTGAAAATATACTATTTCGAGCGTAGAAATTTACGAATGTGGGGTATCCTTACCAAGAACATTATTTTTTACTTCAATATAATCCATTTTTAATTCTGACTATAATACTAGACAGTTGATTATTTATAAAATAAAGTAGGATAGTTTGCATTAATCTGCATATGACATTGACATTTGACACTAGGTTGTGGTGTTTTCTTGCTATAATTTTTAAATCCTGTTTCAAAAGGATCACGATTAAATGAATCAGGATTCACAAAATCACTATCACAACCCGAACTGTAACTGTAAAATTGTTGATTACAACAAAGGATATAATGCTCAAAAACATTAAATTCATACATGAATCAATAAACCTAATTTAATTAGTTTTAAAAATATATGTAAGTATCTATAGAAAATATGCGCAATGGGGATCTGCGCATAATAAGAACAACTGAGATCTATGACGTTTGTTTCTAAAAAATTTAGACAATGTGAGAATATCTCAGATAACTTTAAAAAATCTTATCGAAATAAGTTACAAAAGCTTTTATTGAAGTTAAAATATCTAACAATGCAAATTTCACTGAGAATACAGGTATTTTAATGACTGCAATATTTTTGACGTTTCGTTTGACAGCTCAACTGCCAGTTGTTCGCGCCATTTTCTTACTATTTGCAGCTTTAGAAAGAGATAGCCGTTAAATTGAAAAGGTCCATTGTATATGTTGCGTGTTAAACGCGGCCTACCTATATCTATCTCTCTCTTTACTCGTCTGTTACATTATGGGTGACGTTTTTTCTAACCTGTCCACTCCTTTCATATTATACTTCATGGCACCGTGAATCTATGTTGAAAAATAAATTCGACCGAAAAAAATACTTATTTCTATTATATGCTAAAAACTTCAACATCAATACCCCCTAATATTCAGAAAAAATTGTGATGTAAATTGGGATTTAACGCACCCATGATAATAAAATAAAATTGTATACTAATTTAAATATAGGAAATAAAACATGCTATTTTTTCTGTAAATTTACAAAGTTTCATAACGAAGTTACAATACTCTCTAATGCACCGTTTGCTGTTGACAGGTCGCCTGTGGTTTTCCTGATATATGTTTGCTAAATAAAGCAAATTTATTTATTTTTAAATTCCTTGCATGATGAATTAAAACCGAGGAAAATGCAACATATTTTTCCGAATGCATCATTTGCATTTTTAATGCATGAATTATTATGCAATGTAAAAAAACGTTCGAATTAAAATATGTGACTTGTGCGAGGTTTTGAAATAATTATTATTCGCAGATGTATTCATTAAACTGTGAATTGTTGTATCATTTATTTATGTTTATTTATGAACCAGTAATTGAAAACTGATACGAAAAAAATTGAACTATGTTTATTTTACAATTTATAACATATTAATTCAGTAATTAATATTTTATAAACTGTTTTATTTTAATTATTATTGTAAAATGCAGTTATTAATAATGTATAAAAATAATAACTGCAATTTTTATTAAATCAAAAATTTATTTGAATATCGCTACTAATAGAAATGGTAACCACATCTCTGGATAGGCTATTGTATGCCGTTGCCAGATTATAAACTTCGTCTTTTAATAAAGCAGATTGTCGAAGTCAAATCTTTGATTTAGGGCCGGTATTTCCATCTTCGAATAAAGTGTTATCTGTCGGATAAATGAACATTATCGCATCACAAAATGACATTCAATATAATTTATGCTTTTATTTCGATGCGATATTTTATTATTTATCTGACGGATAGTTATCCCGAACTTTACCTGGACATGGAAATACCGGCCCTTAGTGATGTTACTTCTCTAACTATAACAATATCCTAATATAACGTACAAAACTCGGTCCTAGTTTTCCAAGAGTGACTTTTGTGCGTTAGGATAGGTTGAGGTATATTTAAAGAAATTGCAAGCGAAAATGTGCTAATATTCATAGTACATTGTGGCTGTGATTTTTTTTTCGTTTTTACCTTCCGTCAAAGGAAGGTATTGTCTTTGGTCAAAAAATTAGATGATGAGTTTTCAATGAATAAGCACTTTTTAGATTCCATAGAATACTATTTTACTATTTTTATGGTGATGTCTGTCTGTATGTATATGTATATATATATATATATATATATATATATATGTGTGTGTGTGTGTGTGTGTGTGTGTGCGTGTGCGTGTGCGTGTGCGTGTGCGTGTGTGTGTGTGTCTGTGACGATTCTTTCGGATCGCTTAACTCCAATATCACCTCTCAAAAAATTATAATTGTTGCGTATTCCTCGAGTTTTCATCCATATGCAGAGTTCATTAAATTATGGTTGTAGTTGGTCAACTGGAAGTACTCGTATTAGAAGTTTTTAACAGATTTTCTTGAAAAAATTCCATACAGAAAGTTTCTAGTAAAAGATCTTATATTTCCAGTAAAATTTCAGAATTTTCTTAATATAGCAACTGTTTCCAGAGTTACAGCATAGCTGGCTAATATAATATTTAATTTCTTTATAATTTTCTCTATATCCATTTAATATGAAGTATAATATATTCTTTAATATTTATAATAACATTAAATGTGAAAAAATGATATTTAACATCGTTTTTTCAAGAAAAACTGTTAAAATATTCAAATTAGAGTACTTCAGGTTGAGAAATTATAACCACAATTTAACCAGCTCTTCATATGGATGTAGCGAAGAAGAATACGAAAGAATTGTAACTTTTGGAATTGCAGTATTCGAGTTATCGCAGGCGAAAATTTTGACACACACACACACACACACATATATATATATATACACTCACACACACATACAGACATCATCGTAAAAATAGTAAAATCGTATTCTAGGGACCCTAAAACGTGCTTATTCATCAAAACCTAACCACCGAATTTTTTGACAATACCTTCCTTACCTAAAGGTACAAATTGTAAAGATATTAAGATGTTATAAAGCAGCCAAGAAAACACCTACTGTAATATTTAAAGAAAAGTATGATAGACAGCTGTCAATGTCAAGAGCAATTAACATATGTGTTACAATTTTACTGAAAATATAGAATCTATCTCATGAAATTTATGTATGGAATTTGTACAAAATTTATACAACTAACGGAGGGCAATGTACTGGAAATTTAGAAACTTTCTGTAGGAAGTTTATATAAAATACATAGCACTGACGCACACTGACGGAAGGTAATGAGCTGGCCACATCAGGTTTGACAATCTGGCCACGTTATATTAAACGCTAAACGATTTATTAAAAGATGGATTGTACAATCAGGCTACGACATACTCGTATACTAGTATATAGGTTAGCTATGAATCTGTTCAAATTACCCTCTTATGTCTGTACCATTAGCGATAATAAACTGATTAACAAATGGTTCTTGTTACAACAGAACCCTCTCACAGTGACCAACGAACAGTGTACTACTCATTAGGACAAATGTCATTGTCAGATCCTTCACAGGACATCACATTTGCATTACTGACGTCACACAAATTAGTCTCAATTAATTGGAAAAATGAGCATGTAGGTACTAGTAGTTCTAATAATGGAAAGCTTAAATACTTAACAAGCACGGGTATCTGGATGATGATTATGGATAAACCGTGGATGATTAATTTGTTATTTAACTACTGCATATAGTATCTTATAACGGACGGCATCATTTAAATTTTTCATGACGTCACTGAAGCAAATATAGACTTTTTCATGCGCGATATTTCTTCCTAAAAGAGTAAAGCACACTATCTCAATTAGATGTAAATTAGATTTTGATCTTTGAAGTGTTTTACTAATTTATAAAAGGTTCCTAGTTGCAATGGGCCCGTCCAAGTCTTCGGCTTTTTAGAAATTACATGCCGCATATGAATTTTGAAAATAAATAAATAAAAACGAAATAAAAATTGCTATATATTTTGTATTTTTGTACCTATAAAAATGTAATTAAAGTTTTTAGCGTAAAATCGTCGCCATGTTGTGACGTCAGCGTCATTACAGTCGTCCAGTTACCCTGTGAAAATGTCACTATAGAGTGGACCATGCATATTTCGCTCATAAATTCGCGACTGGCTTTACTGAGCTTTACATATACTCTAAGATACACATATTTAATATATCCGAGTAATAAAAGAAAATTTACACTTTAAATAAATTTATATTATAATTTATGTTTTAATTATTGTAATCTGAATACTTGTTATTGTTGTAATCATTTAATAAATAGGAATGTAAATGTTGGATTACTTTTTATTATTAACTATGCTTTGATTATTGTAATCAATATCATTGTTGTATTTAATTATAAATAAAAAAAAGTTTAAATACTATTTTAATTATATTAATGAATTAATGACACTTGGTGAGTATGATAACCTTCAATATTATATTAAAGAAAGTCTTAAAGTCACATTAAATAAAGCAAATAATTAACCTGATTATAAAAAGAGCAAAAATTATTACTAATGATTGAATTTTTTATTTTACTTACCTGATTTTTATTAATGTATAATATATACTATCGAAGTTTTACATAAATTAACATTTAACACTACTCTCCTATAACTATTCATGTAAGTAAATCAAACAAATATATATTTTAGCTCCAAAAATTTTTGATCACAATTTGTAATGAATACGTATTTTATTCTTGCAATATTTATTGTATATTACCATATTAATGATAACGTATATCGATTCTCTCTACTTATGACAGAGTCAAAGTGACGCTACGCTAACGTCATAACTTTGACGCCAAAACTTTAATATTTCTTTTAGGCGTTATTAAGCATAATTTCAAGAAAACAAAAAATACGGAAATTCTATTTTTAAATTCTTCGTAACATATAAAAAAATCAAAATAGTTGAACGGGCCCATTCTGCGCGACTTAAAATGTTTCAAAAGACGCAATGGAATTATTCTTTGGATAAATATGTAGAATAAATTTATTTAGCGAATACTTACTCCAATAAATAGATTTCTGTTATTAAAACATTAATAATAAACAAAATACTTGATGCACTTAGGTAATAATAATTCTATATAATTTTCGCGATTTCAAATAGAAGTGAATTCAGTATTTTGCAAGTAGGTCATTGGGAACAAAATATCTTTTCATTTTCCAATTTCTTTTGAATTTCTTTAGTCCTTATAATTTTTCAATTCATTAACTCATCATCCTTTCCATCTATATTTTTATTTATTTCACACGATCCTTTACAATTTCTTTCTTTTCAAACCATATCTTCCTTTCATATTAGCACCTCTGATACCATTACAGCCATCTCAATGTGGATATCATGATTCGTATCCTTAAGGCATGAGCATCAACTAATCCGCAAAATTCCGATGCGTCGTACACGAGGCAAATGTAGTAGCACCAAGGACATCAATCAAATACTCGATGACACCCGATCAGTAAATGGAGACAACCTGGATATCTGATCGCGAAGCGCATACAGGATTTGTAGGATACTGGAAAGGATCAGGATTCTAAATGGAGAGTTTAGGAAGGGTAAATGATGGAAAGGATTAAAAGAAAAAAATATTATGTGGCCACCACATAACCTACCGTCAATTCCATGTTTGAAATAGCAATGAGCTTTAAGTAAAGTATCACTTCCAGTTGATCGTTTGTAAACAAAATCTAATTTTTTGTTCCAATAAATAGAAAAATCTGTAACACCAAATATTGGATTATATTTTATATCTAATGTTTTTCCTCGAAAATCCGTTAAGAGCTCCAAATTAAGGACCACTTCTTGTTTATCATAAAGGTAAAATCAAAATCTAATGTTGTTTCAAATTATGCACGGGTATTAAATACCCAGTTTGAGAAATTTTGAATCGTTTTAATATATTACTTCAAAAAAATCTGTTTTTAGCTTCTTGTAAAGTAGGTTATCAATTTTAGAAAACATCTAGTACGTCGTTCTCCTTAATATAAAAGTGTTAAATACCAAATTTGAAAAGTTTTGGATTGTATCAATTTATTTTTCACGAAAATCTGTTCAGAGCTTAAAGTAAAGTATCACTTCCGGATTATCAATTTTAGAAGAAATCTAACATGTCGTTCTCATTAATATAAACATCTTAAATACCAAATTCGAAAAGCTTTGGAATATATCAGAATATATTTTTCACGAAAATCTGTTCAGAACTTCAAGTAAAGTATCATTTCCGGATTATCAATTTTAGCCAAAATTTAATATGTTGTTCTTCTTCCTATAAAAGTCTTAAATAATAAATTTGACAAGTTTTTGAGTATATCATAATATATTTTTTGATCAAAGACAATACCTTCCTTACCTAAAGGTGACGGAAGGTAAAAATATGTTTTTAGCTTCCTGTAAAGCAGTTTATCAATTTTAGAAACATCTAGTATGTCGTTCTCATTAATATAAAAGTGTTAAATACCAAATTTGAAAAGTTTTCGATTGTTTCAATTTATTTTTCACGAAAATCTGCTCAGAGCTTCAAGTAAAGTGTCACTTCTGGTTTATTAATTTTAGCCAAGATCTAATATGTTGTTGCTCTGGATATAGAAGTTTTTAATACTAAAATTGAAAAGTTTTGGATTATATTTTAATATAGTTTTTTATTAAAAACTGTTATAGGCTTCAAGTAAACAGTCACTTCCACACCAATTTCACTCAAAATCTAATCAACTCTTTATATGAATGCAGAAAGATTAAATACGGAAAATAGAAATATTTGGAAGTTAGTTATAAAGAGCTATCGTGGACGAAAATATCGTCAGACACACACACACACACACACACACACACATACACACACACAACACACACACGCACACACACACACACACACACACACACACACACAACACACACACAACACACACACACACACACACACACACACACACACACACACACACACACACACACACACACATAGAGAGAGAGAGAGAGAGAGAAAGAGAGAGAGACATCATCGTAAAAATAGTAAAAACGTGTTGTGGGGACGCTAATTCGTGCTTATTTACTGAAAACTCACCATCGAATTTTTGGCACGATTACATTACCTCCCTTACCTACGGTATGCAAATGTCATTGAAGCATTTGTGAATTTTTTGTCTACAAAATTTTAGTGTAAAATTAAAATTTTAAATGTTGTTAGTACAATAAATCGATTCACTATTAAATTCTTCGTGTTTAATTTTCGATGTGAATTTAAAAAAAATGTGTCAAGATTATAAAGATGGAATTTGGTTGTTGACAACTGTCAAAAATGAGAAACGGGTCAAGCAGAAGCGTTCTCGTCCTGGGTACTGGTTTTTAATCGGTAGATAAAACAACGAACTTGGTTAATTTGGCCTCTAGCGTGGTTCACACGTCGGGTAACTTTGTAAACTGAGTCTCTCCCTCTTGTTGCTTCAACTCGGTCTCTAGCGTGGTTGACACGTCGGTTTAAGACAGGAGTATCCCCCTTGCTCCTGAAGATGCCCCATACGACTGCGGGCGAAACGTTGAGCTCTGACTCAAAATATGACACAGTCCACTCCCGGAAAACGAATATTTCTCATGACTCAGACTGTGGAAGCCTACGCAATTATTTAACGAACTAGTATTCTTCAAGTATAGTCACTTCCACACCAATTTCACTCAAAATCTAATCAACTCTTTATATGAATGCAGAAAGATTGAATACGGAAAATAGAAATATTTGGAAGTTTGTTATAAAGAGCTATCGTGGACGAAAATATCGTCAGACAGTTTTGACTTTTTGCTATTGTTATATTAGTTCGACACGAATAAATAATAACGGGAGGTAAAAATCAGAACAGGAGAAGAAGATTCGAACCTAACATTACTTACGAAATGTCTTAATTTTTGATTTGTTTAAGCCATTGAATCAAATTACAAAAGTATGGGCATCATTTTTGAATCAAACAAAATTCTTGTTCCACCTACGACAAAACAAAATTGATGTATTCTCCTATCCTACGGCCTACGGAATCCCCTTTGTAAGTTTCTTCTCTCCTCGAACACTTCTATGTCATTTGCGTGTGTTATACCCACATATTCGGGGTTGAATAATTCCCTGACCTAAATATGCGTCGACGTGCAGATGTACGTCGTTCTAGTGACAGGTTTGCACCCTAACGACAGGGAATTTTTCCTTGTCGGTCCATGATTGATGTCCGCAATGAAAGGGTTGCTCTGCCATTGACTAGAGACATACAGATGCGCGCTCAATTGATAACGTATCACACCCGCTACAGTAATTTGTGGGTGGAAGATTCAATACTGAATGTGTAGTGTCAATCACAAAGTTATCGAAGGGTGTTATCCGGAAAAATCATTAGCATATTGTAGAAAATGTACAGGTAATTTTTTTCTCTGTACCGTCTCATTTTTACAAACTTAGTGGCCTATTCAGAGAAAGACAGTCACAAAAGTTGTTATGGATATAAAGATTGTTATCATAAAGTCATTTGTAACAATATCTGTGAATTTTTCATTTCAGAACCTACGTCGGTATTATTAACAATCTTGTGCAATAAATAAAAGGCCTCCAAGTTCCAATATTTCTTGTTTAATTATATTTAGGACGTTTCGAGCTAAATCCGCTAATCATCAGCATCTAAAAAATTCATGTTGAGAATTATAAATAAATACATGTAGTATTGAAGCAGAATTACGTTGTTGTACATCACCGAAAGTTGTGAAATTACATGTGAATTATATTCTACGTAGTCAGATGAAGCATGGGCCCCCAACTCAACAATGCAACATGCCGCTAACACGGCCCATTAACAACTAATAATAATTCTCAACATAAATTTTTTAGTTGCTGATGATGAGCGGATTTAGCTCGAAACGTCCTAAATATAATTAAACAAGGAATATTGGAACTTGAAGGCCTTTTATTTATTGCACATTATCAACATAGTTCCCTCATACAACATTTATATTAACAATCTTGTAAATTACCTCGGACACGGTTGAAATATCTCATTTTCGGCTTCAAAACTGTATTCCAGGTACAGTATTTATCTCCTATACTAATTTTTATTGACAACAACAGAGTGGTACACGTAATATTTAAACATTACTTTCACCGCATATTTGAAATTTTTTTGTCGGCCACTGACACCATAGTCAAGAATTTTTGCAAAAGAATAATACTTCTTGTGAGTGAACCATCATATTTGACAATAGCTAACTTCATTATACATACATGCATACATACATCATACGTACATACATACATACATACATACATACATATATGAACCTAATCTAACCTTAATCTTATCTCAACGCTTTATGTTTTGTATTAATGAGTTGCCAATTATATTTAATACGAAACCGTTGTGCCAAAACAACTAAAGAACATGATTTATTTGTCATATTTTGAAACTCCTAAATTATTGATAACGGGTATATTAACTCCCAGCATGATTGAAAGTATGGGGTCTAGTGGCCGCGTGACTGAGTCCCAGGTCACGAATCTGGAGAACCGGGTTCGATCCCGACCGTTGCCAATTATTTCCAATTTTAAATGTCATAAAATTGACTCCTGTGGTGCACTTTCCACGCCAGCAATGAGTGCCCGTGAGGTGACGCCTGGTAAGCGCCCGCACGGTACAAATATTTCATCATTACCGATATCTGTGTACAAGCAGATTGTCACACCCAGCAATGGGTAATAAGCCGTGATGATATATTTATTTATTTTTATTTATTTATGATTGAAAGTAGAAGTAGGAAGAGATACATTTTTTAAATTAATTAAATAATTAACAAACACAGCATACGTTTGCACCAAAATAAATAACAAAGTTTTCAAGTATACCATAGAATTATATAATATTTTTAAAGAAATATGTGTTTATCTCTAAAGTAATTTTCTTCCAAGACAATTTGTATAATTTTTTGCTCATAAAGTCAAACGCGTACTTCAACGACCAATGCGAAGCGCGGCGAAGACAAGTTTTTTCATTAAATGTATTATTATATGTATACGCGCACTTTGGAGCAGCGAAGAGCAGAGCAACGAGGCTACTATTCACATAAGAATACATTGAATGAAAAACGTCGCTCAAGTGCGTGGCGGCCTTTGTTCTAGGCAAACGTATAGTAAACCGCATTCTACCGAAAAATAAAAACACCAATATTTGGTAGAAAGCCTATTACTAATAATATTTGATTGATACAATAACTTGTCACATGTCAAATATTAGAAATAACAACGCGATAACCAAAAATACAAAGACAAAAAGACTGTCAAAGCACTTAACAATTATTGATGGTAACCACTTTCAGTAATGAGAATACCAAATTTGATTTTAAAAATATTTGCAGTACATACCAATCATAAGGACCATAATGACTACACAAATGTTGAGTTCTGAATTGACCAAAATAAGAACACCACACAATTGAGATCATAATATTTCCTGTATTGTTATTAACTAAAATTAAAATCTGATTTTAGAGACTATAAAACATGCTTATTCATTAATATATCGATATGCGATTTTTAGCACGATCCAATATCCACGATAACGGCGTATAATAAATTCTAACAGTGCTCATCAACCATAAAACATCGTGTGATCATTTCGAAAAGTCCATCCTTTGCGATCGTTAAAGAAATTGTCAGAGGTGAATATTTCCACCCGGGTCACGTAGTGGAGTATGTCCGTTCTCGAATTACTGGGGCTCACATAGAAGGAGTAATCCCCAAACCGCCCGACTACGGTCGGCGTTCAGCTTTCCGACAAGCCGGCAGTCCTTTGAGCCCGTGATGGACTTTATATTGCACTCTGATGAGTTTTCAACTTTGAAATTGGAACAATCAGACCAACTTGCAGTAGTGCAAGGAATAACCAATTATTCACACAAAACTCATCATACAAGAGAAATTCTACATTAACAGGGAAAGAAAGTAAACAAGATATCAAAACGTAATTAAATTTGTATTACATGGACACTCTACGAGAAAAGTATAAAATACAACAAAATAAATTTGAAATTGACAGGGTCATAAACATTTAATCGAGAAAAATTATTTAATAAATTTATATATTCGATTCTTTTGTAAAACTTTTTGTATTAGTTACTGGTATTTCTTGACTATTGGTATGATGTTAGGGAAAAATCTGATGTGGGCACCACACGACGTCCTTGTACACAATACCAATATGAAGTACAAACCCAAGTATAAAATTGCACGTATTTGACGTAATTTGACATTAGCATCTATTTTTTATTTTTTTGTTATTTTTTGTCCGAATCCATAGCAGGCATCATTACAAAACCAAAAAGTATATAAGTTTTAAATATATATATATTTCGCTTATACAAAGGGCTAATTTAATAATACTTGATGTGCTAGACGCATAATTTAATTCTCTAAAACTTTTATTTGAAGTATTTATTTCTAAAATCAAAATGAAACCATTTTATTGAAGAAAAACTGTTAACAACTTCAGGTAATATGTCACTTCCGATTAGCCTGTTTTAACCAAAATCTACTATGTTATTCCAATTGACATAAAAGTCTTATATACCAAATTTTAAAAGTTTTAGATTATATTTTAAAATAATTTTTCATTTAAATCTATTATAGGCTTCAAATAAAGTACCATTTCTTGAAATTATGTAATGACAAAAAAGGGAGGTGCACAACTAGATGTTATATCAGTCCTAAATACAAAATTTCAACTTTCCACGGCTTACCGTTTTTGAGTTATGCGAGATATGTACGCCCGTAAGTACATACACGTACATAGGTACGTACGTACGTACGTACAGACGTCACGACGAAATTGGTCAAAATGGATTCAGGGATGGTCAAAATGAACATTTCCGTTGAAATTTGAAAACCGAAATTTTTCGCGATTACAATACTTCCTTTACTTCGTACAAGGAAGTAAAAATATTGGAGAAGCAGTCTTGGTATAGTTTAGTTCAAGAACATTTCTTTTCAACTACCACCAGGTAATGATCAGAAATGGCCCATTTGGAAATCGTTAAGTCGCCTACGTAGTCAAGTAGGAAAATGTGCAGTAAACATATTCAACTGCGCGGGTGTACCAATCAGAACAATGGCCCACTTGGTCACGTGCGCCAACTTAGAAGAGGAATGCACGAGAGAAGATCTGACTAAGACAACACCAACTGCTATAAACTGTGCAATTTTTTGGATGAATACTATTTACATATCCCACTTCTCTGCCAGTTTTTGCGTACGGTTTTTCCTCTGGCATGAAGGAGGCAATCTTTGGAGAAGATGCATCCTCTCCGTCCTAGTTAATTCCGGGCGATGCATATAAGGCCTATTTCCATAATTTCTAAATCAGACTATTTATATGCTTATAACAACAAGCTCAGCTAACTCACTCCATGTTACCCGGATGCGGTATTTCGCTACCAAAAATTGGTCACTTCAGTATTTAAGGAGTGAGAAACATTTGTTGTAATGTTTTATATATTTATAAATAAATATATCATCACGGCATATTTCCCATTGCTGGGTGTGCCAATGTGCTTTGTACTCATATATCGGTAATGATGACATATTTGTACGTGCGGGCGTGTGCCATTTAAAATTCGAAATATTTGGCGTCGGTCGGGATCAAAGCCGGTTCCCCAGATTCGCGACCAGACACTCAGCCACGCGGCCACGAGACCACATATATAAATATATATATATATATATATATATATATATATATATATATATATATATATATATAATATACATATATATATATATATATATATATATATATATATATATATATATATATATATATATATAATATACATATATATATATATATATATATATATATATATATATATATATATATATATATATATATATTGTGTATTAATTATTCATATAATGTATATGGTTTGGACACGAATAATAATAATAATAATAATAATAATAATAATTTCTTTTACTTCTATAATCCCTGCAATTTCAACTACAATAGCGAAAACCGCATATACTGAACTTATACCAATACAAAATAGGTTTTACTTATAAGCTCTTTCGATTCATAATCGCTTACACGACAATTACATAGAGAATTGACCTGGAAAATTTACAATTCGTACCGATTTTTCTAGGTATACTTACAAGAGCTGAACTTGTTAATATTGTAATATCAATAACAATACATAATTCTGTTTTCCATTTCATTCATTATCATTGTCAAAAAACAATTGTCTAGTCAAAATGCTTCTGTTTACGGGTGGGATGAGCTGGTTATATTTGAAATATAATTTAATCACATGGAAAATTATCAGCCCTTGCATTCAGTGAAACAATTTGTTAGTGGTCGTTCTTGCAAAGCATTTTTATTAAGAACTTTTTTATGTTGGTACATTTAAATAGGAGATTCTATCATTTTTTAAATATAATTTCATCTGAACGTATAAGTAAAACGAAGACTGTCGGTGAAAATCCGGTGAAAAAAATCCTATTAGTAAGCGAGTTATAGACCCCGAAACTTGAAAATATAGATGTGACGTCACGAATTTTTTTTTATCAAACTGTTTTCTTTGTGGACCTAAATGTTCTTGAAATATATGCTATTTCTAAATTATATTTATAAAAAATAAATGAATATTATTAAACTGTACAAGTCTACATGATTTATAATTGGAAGTGATGTGTTTAAATTATTAAGTTTAATGCAAAATATTTATGTTCAAATAAAAACTGTTTTACAATTGCAGTACTGGACTGATAGCCCCGCCACCGCGATTTTAATTTCTCTACTTCCATTGATAGTAGGCTCCTACCCCTAACTGGGTATTCGGTATATATTTATAGGCCGTCTAAGAGTCGGCAATCAAAATAATATATATGGAATTCATATGAGTGAACAAGCTGCTGTAACAAAAACCCCTTTATTTCCGAAGTATTTCAATTATATCGTTTTATTTCTTTATTAATCTTCATTATTAAGCACATACTTTCAATATTTTTTTCCTAATTTCTCTTAAATCAATTGCGCTGTAGTCCCCTATTAAAAACAATTTTATAATCTATTTTTATCATTCTGTTTAAAATTTAATTCTGCACTGTTTTGTTTGTATTAAAGTAAATATTATTCTGGACTACTTTTGGAGAATTGAACGTAGATATTTAATTAATAAAACAAAAGCGCTCTCCTGCAAAATCAAATTACTAATAGCAGACGGTGTCTGTAAATATTCCATTCGGTTATAATGAGGTCGCGTAGCAGAATTGTTTGTTTCAATGTAATTTTAGAGCCTTTTATGCTTTTGACAGCAACCATTTCATCCCAACACTAAATATTCTTGCTACCAATTTTAGGTATTTGTTAAAAATATTGTAAAAACTTGATTGAAATCACAGATTCAATCACTAAAACTAGAATTACTATTCTGTAAAACACAATATTTCATGTATGACAATTAAATGTTTTTTTTTCTCGTACGTAAAATTTTTTAACAATATTGAATATAACATTAATTCAAACACACTTTTTTTTAAAAAAAATAGTACTAATTTCTTTTTATAGTTGTCAAGAGTAGTCAAGAGTGAAGAATGCATGCGAACAGTTTGATTTTTAGTGGGCTACCGTCCATAAACAAAATTGAACCCTTTAAAAAAAATCTGATGTGGCCAGCACATTACCTTCCGTCAGTTCTATGTATTTTGTACAAATTTCATACGGAAAGTTCCTTGCTAAATTAAATATTCTATTTCTTGTACATTACCTTCCGGCAGTTGCATGTATTTTATGCAAATTTCATACAGAAAAATATTATTTTGTGACGTTTTCTATATACAGTGTAATGTATCTGCAGAAATAAAAGATTTATTATTATTATTATTTCTTGTACATTACCTTAAAGCAGTTGTATGTATTTTATACAAATTCCATACAGAAAGCAAAAGATCCTATACCTATTTCCAGTAAAATTATAAGACAAACACACTATGTCAATTTCACTTGACACTGACATCTTTCTATCAAAATTTTCTTAATATAGTAGCTGTTTCCACAGCTATGGCTACTTTATGAAATTTAATTTCTTTATAATTTTTTAACTCTATATCCATTTAATATTAAGTATAAAATGCAATCAAATCGTATACAAAATACAATATTCTTTAATATTTATAATAACATTAAATGTGAAAAAATGATATTTAACATAGTTTTTTCAAGAAAAACTGTTAAAATCTTCAAATGAGGGTACTTCCGGTTGTCCAATTCTAACCAAAATCTAATCAGCTCTTCGCATGGATGTAACGAAGAGAAATACGAAAGAATTATAATTTTTAGAATTGTAGTATGGAAGTTATCGTAGACGAAAATTTTGTTACACACACACACACACACACACACACACACACACACACACACACACACACACACACACACACACACACACACACACACACATACATACATACATACATACATACATACACACACACATACACATACAGACATCATCGTAAAAATAGTAAAATCGTATTCTAGGGACCCTAAAACGTGCTTATTCATCAAAAACTCATCACCGAATTTTTTGACCAAAGACAATACCTTCCTTACCTAAAGGTGACGGAAGGTAAAAAGGGAAGCTAAACATTTTAAACTTATTAAATAAAAATTGTTTTGAACAAATCAATAACAATAAATATACTAAAAATGAACAAGCAGAAGACGCATGTCATCAATAAATATTACTAGATAATGACATCACTTATACTACATTTACATAGGGTACTAATTTATTCTAGAAAATGCAATGCGTGTTGCATAACTTACTGTATACAATACATGCAGATGAATTATCGTGTAATACTTATTAAAACAAACCAATAATACTCAGGGTCTGGTTTACGTCGTCTTAGCTCTAACCAAATCAAAGCGCCCCAAGAACTATAATAAAATGAGAAAATTGTGCGCCCCAAAATCTTTGCACCCTAGGCTGCAGCTTAGTGAGCCTATCCGATAATTGCGCACTGCAGTAATTCTGTAGCACAAGACGCAACTCACAAATGCTTAACTCAGAAGAAACTATTGTAAAGCAAATTCACAGATCTATATATTTTTTACAAAATCTATAAGTGGAACAAATCATTGAATGAGAAAAAAACCGTAAAATTTAAACCACGCGCCTTTTCTGTTTGAATTTTTAAAGACTTTTTTACTGGTCCCTGGAACTTTTTTGAGTACGTAATTACTTATAATATTGAACTATACGTTTGCGGTAATTTTTTGCGCATTGAGCAAACTTTCACGTACGATTTTACTCCATAAAAACATTCATTAAAACAACGTACAATCCTCGAAAAAATCCATTAAAAATAATTATGCTCGGAAAGGTTTAAGCACAATCTATAAAACAAAACATTCTAAAATTTCATGCAGGTAGAGCTGTTCATTTTTAACATCCAGAAAAATAAACTGTATTAATGTAGGATACAAAAAATATATGGTATTACAATGAATATACAGGAATATTTAACGTAAAATACTTTTTACATACCAGCTTTAGAATGAAATTGTATTCAGTCCTTTTAGATAAATAAAATTTAAACCCTCGCTCTTAGAAAACATGATATTAGGTACGGCACTTTTGTAAATTTGAATATATTTATTCTTTATTAGAAAAATTAATTTTAAAATAATCAAAAATCAACAATTTTAGTACTTTGCCACAGATATAAGAACAATGATATAGCAAAAATAAAAATCTGACACTATACCTCCCGCCTTTAGATTTTTATTAATTAATAATATATAATAACAGAGTTTTTTGTAAAAAATATCGAATATCTCGAATATCTCGAAAAAGAAAAGAGATATCGACCTGTGGTTTTAAAATATTAAATCTACTCCCTTCAAACTAATGAAATACAAATTTTCAGAATTTTTAATTTTTTAAAAATTTCGACCCTTTTTTATACCACACCACCCTCATACCGAAAAATGGGTGTGCGGTACACCTTCAACGACCTTACCAGTAAATTCCTCGTACCAAAAAACATAAGTATACCAATTTTCATCAAAATATTCCAACGGATACATTAATAATCAAACATTCCTTAAAATTGTCAAAAACTGAAAAATCGCAAGGGGTACACCTTAGATTTTTCGCGATTTTTGGCCATTTTCAGACTTTTCCTTCTGGAGATTGTAATAGTTGTTCAAAAATTATGAAAATTGGTATGCTTATGTAATTTTGCACGTAGAATCTAATCGTGATATCGCCAGCGGTGTATAATTGACCATTTTTGGGATAAGACCCAAAAATGGGCATTTTTGGGCAAAGTTTTGAGGACAAATATCTCGGACACGAAAAGAGATATCGACGTGTGGTTTTAAAATCTTAGATCTACACCCTTCAAACTACTTAAATAAAAATTTTCAGAATTTTAAATTTTTTAAAAATTTCCACCCTTTTTTAAACCACACCATCCTCATACCCAAAAATGGGTGTGCGGCACACCTTCAACGACCTCACCAGTAGATTCCTCGTACCAAAAAACATAAGTATACCAATTTTCATCAAAATATTCCAACGGATACATTAATTATTAAACATTCCTTAAAATTGTCAAAAGCTGAAAAAATCGTAAGGGGTACACCTTAGATTTTTTTGCGATTTTTGGCCAATTTCAGACTTTACCTTCTGGAGATTGTAATAGTTATTCAAAAATTATGAAAATTGGTTTGCTTATGTAATTTTGCTCGTAGAATGTAATGGTGATATCGCCAGCGGTGTATAATTGACCATTTTTGGGATATGACCCAAAAATGGGCATTTTTGGGCAAAGTTTTGAGGACAAATATCTCGGACACGAAAAGAGATATCGACGTGTGGTTTTAAAATCTTAAATCTACACCCTTCAAACTACTTAAATACAAATTTTCAGAATTTTAATTTTTTAAAAAATTTCCACCGTTTTTTAAACCACACCATTCTCATACCCAAAAATGGGTGTGCGTCACACCTTCAACGACCTCACCAGTAGATTTCTCGTACCAAAAAACATAAGTATACCAATTTTCATCAAAATATTCCAACGGATACATTAATTATTAAACATTCCTTAAAATAGTCAAAAACTGAAAAAATCGCACCTTAGATTTTTTGCGATTTTTGGCCATTTTCAGACTTTTCCTTCTGGAGATTGTAATAGTTGTTCAAAAATTATGGAAATTGGTATGCTTATGTAATTTTGCTCGTAGAATCTAATGGTGATATCGGCAGCGGTGTATAATTGACCATTTTTGGGATATGACCCAAAAATGGGCATTTTTGAGCAAAGTTTTGAGGACGAATAACTCGGACGCGAAGAGTGATATCAACCTGCGGTTTTAAAATCTTAAATCTACAACCTCCAAACTACTTAAATACAAATTTTCAGAATTTTAAATTTTTTAAAAATTTCCACCCTTTTTTAAACCACACCATCCTCATACCCAAAAATGGGTGTGCGGCACACCTTCAACGACCTCACCAGTAGATTCCTCGTACCAAAAAACATAAGTATACCAATTTTCATCAAAATATTCCAACGGATACATTAATTATTAAACATTCCTTAAAATTGTCAAAAACTGAAGAAATCGCAAGGGGTACACCTTAGATTTTTTGCGATTTTTGGCCATTTTCAGACTTTTCCTTCTGGAGATAGTAATAGTTGTTCAAAAATTATGGAAATTGGTATGCTTATGTAATTTTGCTCGTAGAATCTAATGGTGATATCGCCAGCGGTGTATAATATCCCAAAAATGGGCATTTTTGAGCAAAGTTTTGAGGACGAATAACTCGGACGCGAAAAGAGATATCGACCTGCGGTTTTAAAATCTTAAATCTACAACCTTCAAACTACTTAGATACAAATTTTCTGAATTTTTAATTTCCACCCAAAAATCTGATGTGGCCAACTCCAAACCTCCCGCTATTTAATTTTTATTAATTAAAGTTAATCGGCCAAGTTTATTTTGATTAAGAAGTTTAAAAATTATTTAACCAACTTTATTTGTCTCAACGATTTTGACTATGTATAAAAATGATTTGATCTAGTTTATTTGTCTTAAATAAATTAACTAAGTTTAATAATTATTTCACCATGTTTGTCTTGAGTAATTTAGCTAAGTTAGTCATATTACATACGTATTAATAAATTATTTCAGACAGAGTGCATGTGAATGAAACCCTGATGTAGAACACAGTGGTTCATGATGTTTTTGTTCCAAATGTAATTATATTATTAAGCGTCAATTGGTATTTTCTTTGTGAATTAAGATCTATACGAAGTCGAATTAGTGAAAAATCATTTTCTCCCTCGAACAAACGACGTAATATAGGTTAAGTGAATAACCATCAACGTGATCAATGATCCTATCAGAACAAAACGGAAACGAAGCTAATAGCGGGTCGCAGCCATTTCCGGTTTAAATCCCGATAACGATATAAAACTCCGACGACGTCGCGCGGCGTCGCTTCAGTCGATATTATTGCCGCGTCGTCCTGGATTCAAATCTCTCAAGTATTTCACCTGCAATGCATTTTAAAACGCTGTGGAGAGGTTACGGAGTATGTGGGGAATCCCCTAGTGGCATGACCTCGTGACCTTGGACAGAATTAGGTTAGGAAAATCGAACGAAACCCACGGAATACAAATAAGGAGTTATTGTATTATGCATAATTTTATAACGCTATGAATAATTTTATTTATACAGCGAATAAAATCTGGCTGGAATTTTATAAAAAGACTTCGACTTGTAAAATCTGAAAACAAAATTGTTGGTAGATTTTTAGTAAGCATTCACATGTTATTTCTTTGTTCCTTATTCTAAGTTGCCGGCTGTTGCCATAACAATTTGAATTTGAATCCGATCTACCATAAATTGTACTAAGTCCAAAATTAATTGTTCTATATATTAACGTTAAATTCTTTATTCGATAAATATAAATTCATTATTATATCTTCTATAGATTTAGAGATAAAGAAATGCATATAAAATAATTTCATGTAAAAATTCTCATATATAATATCATAAGTGGATCAATGTCACGAAATAAATTGGCAACAGGCTCGAGTAAAGCAATCGGAAAATTTTTCCAGGATAAAATTTAACCACGAATGGTATTCGGATGACTATTTCCAAAATAAAAATCAGGTAATCATTTATATAATTTTTTTCTTGACAAAAATCTTGTAAATATTTATTGTTTCGAGGTATTATATTTCAGTTTGCTTTTTCAACGTTTTAAATATACTCCTGTCCAAATCGACTCGTTTTTAATAAAAACTGATAACACTGAAAATATACAGACTTTGACAGGTATGTAAACAATATGTTTCTAAATGTCAAAATTTTTTCGCTTATCAAAACTCACTTACTTGTAAAAATACGACATCTTATTGGCTTAAAGGGTGCGAAAAAACTTTTGTGACGGTGTTTTGTCGAAATAAAACTTGGTAACTAGGTAAAATCCTGAATTTGGATTGGTTTATATATTTATGAGTGAAATAGTCAAATCAAACTACTTCAAGGCAAGAAATTCAAATGTTTGTAATTGACACACAAATGTCACTGTCAAAAATATTTATGTGCCACTGTCAAAAATATTTGTACATCATTATGAATATTATGAAAATAAAAAAATGTCATCAACGCAAAAGAATATACGTAAAAAAGGTATTTGCGAAAAAATGACAAATATAAAGAAAAAGAAAAGGAAAGTAATTTATATTAAAATATCCCATAGATTTTGCAAATATATGTGAGAATTCTTTTGTAGAGAGACATGAATATATGTAGGTACTTGTAATTAAAAATATTTTTCGTTTTATGCGTACAACCAGGTAAAATATCTGGCGAGAGGTTATGTGTTGGCCACATCAGATTTTTTCAGTAGGCACGAAATTCTGCTGAATTAAAATTATTTAATTCTTAAATAAATAAATATATCATCACGGCATATTTCCCATTGCTGGGTGTGCCAACACAGATTTCGGTAATGATGAAATATTTGTACCGTGCGGACGTTTACCAGGGGTCACCTCACGGGCACTCATTGCTGGCGTGGAGAGTGCACCACAGGGGTCAATTTTGTACCATTTAAAATTCGAAATATTTGGCGTCGGTTCTCCAGATTCGCGACCAGACACTTGGCACGCAGCCACGAGATCCCATAAAAATCTTTCTCTTCTACCGCGTGTCTACTTTTTTTCCCGGACATAGGAAATTCAATTTTAAAATTTTTATTTGGCGATATGTTTTTACCTATTAATTTTTGAAAAAAAGTGTAATGAAGAAAAATGTTGAGAATGAAAATGTGCATCAACGAGTACTAAGGTTGTTGTCCATTTGTTTCTCATGTACGAGTTAGAAGCAAACGAAAATACTTGCTTTAAGGTAATTATCAGAGTGCCATGAAAAGTAAAACAATAATTTATGTTTGATATTTCTGATATATATATATATATATATATATATATATATATATATATATATAAAAGGGCGGAAGGGAGGGGGGCGCCATTTTATAGGCTGCGGAAGGGCGCCAAATACCATGCCAACGGCCCTGATTACACTTTTTTTTCTAAAATTAATAGGTAAAGAGATATCGCCAAAAAATATTAACATTGAATTTCCTATGTTCGGGAAAAAAGTAGACACCCGGTATATACCCATTCTACAAAATTTTTCCCTATCTTCAAATATAGCTTGTAGAATCCGTATCATAACGAGTATATTCGACTCTTACAAACATTATTTAAACGTATGAATAAAATTTGAGTCCTGAACGATTGTAGCAATTAAGACCTTCCTACTCGGAACTTTTGTTGAATGAATCAACCGCAAACAAAATTTATATGAATACGCTTTGAAAATCATTGAACGGGCAGCTAAATGAGGTAATTCTGACACGTATTTATCCAAAAACCTGGGCGTTTATAACGCGCGAACGCGATTTAAGCCGTGGTGTTTATGTAATTAGCGCAAAGTTTAAAACATTCCCCGAAATAAATATTGGATGCGCCATTTATAAAACGAGTTAATGTTGATGTTTATTGGCAAATGCATTCTATATGAAATGATGTAATTAACAATTAATGCAATACCAAAACACTGGAGGATCAAATAATTCATTTTTGTGCAGCAATTAAATTACGGAACGAGACAATAATTTTATTATTATATTCAATTTGTTTTGACAATATATCCAATATTTAATTTGTGTCAAATATACAAAAATGAATTATTCTCGCAATGAACAAAGGGTAACCACATTAATTAACCGCTAACAAAACAGTCTGGCTACAATAGGGCCCTCCAATATTTTTTTTATGGAATATCGTCTACAAAATTAAAAGCAATCTAGTTGTAGAAAAACTTAATTGTTAACCGTTAAACCGTAATATATTCTTTAATATTCTATATCGTAGATATTGAGTTTATTTTGTTCTTAACAGTGTGGTTCGCCAATAAATGGAGTCAGACATAAATTGATCTACTTCACTTAAAGTCGAGTCAATGAACCGGGAAAATCGTTAATACTTCTAAACTCACTAAAACAGTTCCGATCTTGATGATTTTTTAAAAAATGTTTGTTATATTCAGTTATGTATTTAAAATCAGAAACATTCACCTGGGCACTCAATTATTATACAGGGTGTCCGGATTTCAAAAGCCACTATTGGGATCTGGGGAAATATAAGAGATGCGACTTCAGTTATATGGGACATGTGACCGCCTTTGGGAGGCATCTAAGATTTGCTTTTGTTTTGCCAAAAATTCTCGTAGGTTACTTTTTAACTACAGCAAATGCAAAATGATCGAGTTTCTAAATTTAAAGACCTTTGCGTGTTATTTGATGACAAATTATCTTTTCAATTACACATTGACTGCATAACCTCTGCATCTTTCAAAATACTAGGATTCACAATTCGTTCAGCTAAATCCTTTAATAATATGTTATCTGTGAAATGTTTATATCAGTCATTGGTCATGTCAAAATTAGAATATTGTGCTGTAGTTTGCAACACTATTTATGGCAAACAAATATCTAGACTTGAATCTGTACAAAATGTTTATTAAATACTATTATTATAAAAAATACAAACAATACCCGTTATGATTTGACTTATGATTCCTTGTTGTCTGAAAGTAATATTTTATCATTAGTTAATCGTAGAAGGCTTCAGACTTGTCTTTTTGTTTATAAAATAATCAATAATGTAACAAATGATCCATGTATTTTGCAGCAACTTCCATTTCATGTACCCCGTACACCTCCACGTTATCAAATTACTTTTAAGGTCCATAAAGTTAGGACGAATTATGAAACTAAGTCACCGATCAGGCAAATGTGTAACATTTTCAACTCAATTCCTTCATACCTTGATGTATTTAATGATTCTCTCTTAGTGTTGAAACGTAATTTAATTTCCTAATTGACAGTTTGATATCTTTTGTTTATTGCTACTTTTCTCTACACTTTAAGTAATCTTGTTTTTGTGTTTTTTTTGTATATATGTATATATATATATATATATATATATATATATATATATATATATATATACAAAAAAAAAACACAAAAACAAGATTACTTAAAGTGTAGAGAGAAGTAGCAATAAACAAAAGATATCAAACTGTCAAATATATATATATATATATATTTGGCATGAAATATTTATGTATAACATTCATCCTGTAATTGGGGCATTACTCCTGTTGGATTGAATTAAATTAAATAAATAAATAAAATAAATAATGGGGGAATATTGAAATTGGTCGATTTTTCATTTTGAAATTATTTCTAACCTATCAGTAATCGAGAAAAATGTTTCATATAAAAAGTTAGATAATATTATTGTCAAATTTTCGAGATATAACACAAAATTACATTTTTTAAATGGAAGCCACATTTGATTATTACTTTAAGAAAATACTTATTTTTTATTTCTGCAGATTGATATAAAGGTTATTATATTTAAATATGTTTCACCTTCAAACCTTAATTTCTTTATAATATTGTATTGCTAAGTAATCGTATTTGAAACTCCACAACTCTGGAGTATATTGCGATATCGATTTAAATTTTTAATTTCTCGCAGACAAATGATTTAAAAGTATTCCTACCAAATATCAAACATTTATATAGAATAACAAGTGAATACGATTTTCTAAATTTGCCATTTAAAATCTACTATTACACGATGGTAATTTTATAATCATTTTAAAATGAAATAGTCTATTATTAAAACAAATGGTTTGTCGGTTTTTGTTTTATGCAAATGTCATTGAAGCATTTGTGAATTTTTTGTCTACAAATTTGTAGTGAAAATTAAAATTTTAAATGTAGTTAGTACAATAAATCGATTCACTATTAAATTCTTCGTGTTGTCAGTATATAATTTTCGATGTGAATTTAAAAAATTGTGTCAAGATTATGAAGATGGAATTTGGTGGTTGACAACTATCAAAAATGAAAAACGGGTCAAGCAGAAGCGTCCTCGTCGCGACCCTGGGTACTGGTTTTTAATCGGTAGATAATTCTGCACCAACGAACTAATATTCTTCAAGTGTAGTCAAGAAGCGAAAGACAAATTAGTGATTTTTGACTTTTTGCTATTGTTATTATATTAGTTCGACACGAATAAATAAATGAATAAATAAATAAATTAAAACAAATGTAATTGTCACTGTAGCTGTAACATTCTCATAAATTTTCTTTAAGTTTTGTCCAATTATCTCGAAATTTCTTCTAATAATGGCACCCCACATAAGCAAATCTAATTTAGAGATAACTGCAACCTGTTAACAAGAAAAATTTTCTGGGAAGAAATGTCCAGATCGATTTTTAGAAAACCTGGGAGTGGAAGGTCAGTAACTGTTACAAATAACGAAAAGTCAGAATTGGTACATGAACTGCTTCAGCGTTTCTGATTCTATGGATTGAAAAGTAAATTAGTAAAACTAACCTTCTAAAATATAAAAGTGCGTATCGAAATGAAGACTCCTTCAAAATGCAGTTGGGTTTCGTAGTGACTTAGTATGAACGCAAAATATAAAAATGTGTAATCACAACTCGCCAAACTGTCTTTAATCGTACTAGACATGGCGTGAAGCTAGCAACCATTAAATTCAGATTCATTAAACACAGGCTGAAGCTAGCTGCTCTAGCTGATAACTGTCATTCTATAAAAATAAGTAAACCTAAAGTGACTTTTTGTATTTCTGCTGTCTTAATTTCAAGTCGTAGAAAAGTATAGTATGTGGCATTTTACATTCGCTCCGCTTTTGTCAAAATAAGCTTGTGTCCCAACAGATGTTTAAATTTTTTAAAAAATAATATACTATTACTTTGTTTGTTCAATGTGTATATTCGACCAACAATTTAGAGACGTTGTAGTTATTGGCAGTCTGTATAAAATGCAAGTATTTTCCGCGTCAACTATTAAAATAATGTGCAATCTGTAAAACATTGTCAAAATCTCATCCAAATATAATCACATTTCCGTTTTGTCAACTTGAGCGTACTCAGTCGCACATAATATCAAAATAGGCTCAACGTCAACGGTACAGAGAACATTTCATTAAAAGATGAAAAAACCCTTGAAATCAAATTACATCTTCAGCCCTTCTGAAAAACAATTATACCTATTATATCTCCACTTCTAACACATCAAAGGGAGAAAAATAAAAATAATCAGCCCTTATCTCTGGATATTAAAATTCGCATTCCAATTGGGAAGTATTAAAACGCTGTAGGTTGGAGATAGCGAGCAAGCTAAGTCACCGAGGGGCAATCAGCCTTCAGGCTAAACAAACTTCCAAGATTACTCGGAAAGAAACACACGAGAGCGGAACCCTTCTACTTCTGCAAGCCCTGGAAGCCCTAGAGAGCAAAGACCCTGAGAGTAAACATGGGATTTCAAAATGTACCAACTTGTAAGTAAGAGTTTAAAGATAACGGCCTTGTTCGGATTAATTTTCAAACATGCCTGCTAAAAGGGGAACATTTTACGAGTTTTTAAGAAATTAACACAACATAAATGTGCTTTAGCAACGAAAGCTGTAACCTTTGAAAGCCCTTGAGGTATGCTTGGAAGCTCTAATACAGTGTGTTAAAAAAATCCTAACTCGGAGTAAGCTATGAACAAAGAAACATATGTCAATTTAAAAATATTTAATTAAATGTCAAAGTGACACGAGATATTCAGGTCAATTCTGTAAATAGTTCCTACGGATGTTACTACATAGTTACGTTACTTATGATATAATTTTCATAGTAACTTGGATAGGCACTTTGATTTTTTTTTATATTCTGTAGCATAGAGTTATAACAGTATTACTATGAAAGTTATGTCGTAATAGTTATTAGGTACGTTGTATTGGTGTCAGAAATCTTCCTACTTCTTCTAGTAGAACATCAATGGTCGTTCTTTTGTGTCAAAAAAATCGAAATATTCCTACGAATCATTCCAACTTCAGAGTTGGAAGCGTTGGTAGGAAGATATGTAGAGTGGAGATAAATTCAAAATTTTACTAGCTGACAGTCGCGCGTACGTTTCTGTCACATTTGTGAATGTTTAGAGTAGACTGTGCTCAACAAAAATATCTCCTTTACGTTTTTATTATTTAATATATTTTTATATAATTATAATCGAATTTGAAGATCCAAAATAAACATATAAAGTTATCTTTAGTTGTTAACTAACAATTACACATAACCACTGCCACTGTTCTATTGTATTTATTTTTTTTACTTTGCAGCACTTGACTTGCTACTGAGCGTTCTATTGCTTTAAGAATATTCTTATTCTAGTAGGAATATTTCTGACACCGATAGATCGTACCTATTAACATACCTAGGATTGTTATGACTATCATAACTGCCGCAGATGTCGGTTTGGAATTCGAGCTCGTAGAGCGAGGATTTTAAGACATCTAAGGCTTGTTATGATTGATAACATCCGTGGTTTGTTCAATAGATTATCGGTTTCAGAAAATGAAGACATTAATAAAGATTATTTTTTGAAATTCTCTCATTAATGCTAATTTGAGAATGCCATGATAAACAGAACAATTATTTTGACATTTATGTCAATATGACAAATATTCAAATAATGTGATTTAATCCTCGTGTTTATTATTTTAGAATAAGTAAAATGTGTTAAGAACGACACATTAACGTTATCTGTATGTATTAATGAGAGCATTATAATTTCATATGATTTTATTTTCATTTTGTAGACTGTTGTTGACAAGTCAGTATGGTAATGAAAAACTATATTAAAATATGATATAAAACTTTTCAAATTTGGTATTTAAGACTTTTATATTTATATATAAACCGGAAGTACTACTTTACAGGAAGCTATAAACAGATTTTCTTGAAAAAATATATAAAAACCTGATCCAAAACTTCTCAAAATTGGTATTTAAAACAGGTGTATAATTTGAAACAGTATTAGGTTTTGACTATACTTATATGAAGAAACCGGAAGTGGTACTTAATTTAGAGCTCTTAACAGATTTTCGAGGAAAAACATAATAAAATATAATCCAAAATTTAGTATTACATACTTTTGGAACAACAAATTAGATTTCATTTACGAACGATCAACCGGAAGTGATACTTTTCGTAAAGTTCATTGCTATTTCAAACATGGAATTGACGGGAGGTCATGTGTTGGCCACATCAGATTTTTATATTTGCCGATAGTGTTTCCAAGACAGTACCTAGGTCTTATTTACAAATTACTGAACGGTAAGTGATGTGACTCACGTCGGTAAGTGATGAGCTTCACTTACCGTTCAGGAGGCGAGACGGTAAATAAATAAAAACAAAAATCAAAGCCTACTTCAAAAATGACAAATATTTTTTTTTATGTCAAAATAATTTTTAAATCTTATTTTTCTTTTAAATTTTGTGCGTCGATTATACAAAAAATAGTAAAAGCATCACAAACGTTAAGGAATTACCGACCTCAAACAACATTGTCTTCGATCGGTAAACTGTCCTTACCGTTCTTAATACTTAATATACTAATTTGAATAGGTATATTAATTTTTAGAATTTAGAAGGTGTTGCCATATTTTTGACGGCATTTGTATATGGATCTTTATAACCAGAACCAATTACTTTTTTCCTCTTAATGAATGAAATGAAGTTTAATAGTAGTCCCCATTTTAATAACGTGTTAAACGTTAACATTTACAACAAGAATAAATGTCAATAGCAGATTGGCCTTTGGGCAAATTTAGCTACGTGTAATAATTGCGGACTGGCCTTTCTCTGTTTATTTTCCGGAAGTATCCGCGTTAATTCAGGTGGAAAGAGAAGCCATTATGAGCTTCGCATACCACACCACCTACACACTATACGCGACCTGTATTAAACAGCCACGTATATTTCAGATTTACCCGGACCTTCGCCGCAAATAGAACAAGTAGATTACACTATTATACCAGGATACTCATTTTATATCATTATCTAATACACTGCTAGATTCAGGTTTAGTTTGCTCGGTTAATAAACGGAGATTGTGGATTCAAATACGAATTCAGTGTCAATAAAGTTATATTTTATAGCTTATATTATTTTTATGGTAGTGGATCTGGATTTAAGAATACATCTAAAAGTCCCGGCAATCTGACTGACGACGGGAAATATTTCAAATCAGGAGTATAAACGAAACACATAATCGCCCATTGAGAACAATTAATTTTCAGCTGTAACTTGTTATTGTTGTTGTTTTTCAAGAAATATACAAACCAAGTTAGTTATTCGTCGGCCGCCAGGACTTTTAGGGGTATTGATAAATTCCGGCTACCGGAACCGGATCCAGTACCTATTACCTTCCGTCATTTTTAGGTAAGGAAGGTATTGTCTTTGGTCAAAAAATTCGGTGGTGTGTTTTTAATAAGCACGTTTTAAGTTCCCTAGAATACGATTTTACTATTTTTACGATGCTGTGTGTGTGGGTATATATATATATATATATATATATATATATATATATATATATATATATATATATATATATATATATATATGTGTGTGTGTGTGTGTGTGTAACAAAACTTTCGTCTACGATAACTCTAATACTACAATTCGAAAAATTATAATTCTTTCGTATTCCTCTTTGTTACATCCGTATGATGAACTGATTAGATTTTGGTTATAATTGGTCAACCCGAAGTACCCTCATTTGAAAAAAGGATGTTAAATATAATTTTTTCACATTTAATGTTATTATAAATATTAAGGAACATTGTATTCTCTATACGATTTGACTGCATTTTATACTTCATAGTAAG
The DNA here is from genome assembly GCA_963082715.1 of Harpalus rubripes. NCBI lineage: Eukaryota > Metazoa > Arthropoda > Insecta > Coleoptera > Carabidae > Harpalus > Harpalus rubripes. The sequence goes on along the minus strand of OY720453.1, from coordinate 4,340,529 downwards.
TGGATATAGAGTTATAAAATTATAAAGAAATTAAATTTCATAAATTAGCTAGCCATGCTAGAAACAGCTACTATATTAAGAAAATTCTGATTGAAAGACGTCAGTGTCAATTGACATATTCGTAGTACATTTGCGTTATAATTTTCCTCGAAATGTAGGATACTTTTGCTCGAAACTTTCTGTATGGAATTTGTATAAAATACATACAACTGTCGAAAGGTAATATACATACAAGAAATTTAGAATCTTTTGCAAGGAACTTTCTGTATGGATTTTATAGAAAATACATAGGCATTTACAAAATTTCTACCGGTAGATACCGCATCTACTAACTGTGTTCGAAAACACGAGTGGTAAAAAGTTACCGTGTTCGAAAATTGTATAATATCTACCAGATCCATCTACCAGATTCATGAAGAATCTAATCTCAAAAAAAGTAGTGATGCAAAGCGAAGCGCGCGCGTTAATAGTTTGTTAACTATATCAAATTTCTAACCTGTTTTAAATTTTCAATTTTTTTACAGATTATGGATCTACCCTGTTTACCACTTGCATTCTTAAAATATCGATTCCGGAAGCTATAACTTGATAAACATCTGTTTACCGGTAACAGTTCACCGGTAGAATTTTCGTAAAGGCCGCATATAACTAACGGAAGGTAATGTGCTGGCCACATCAGATTTTTTTTATATAGGACTTAATAAAACACAGTAGCTGGTAGTTTAAATAACTGATTAAGGGTGATTAGCGATTAGTTATCTATCAATCATTTAAGGACTATTTTAGAAAAAAAATACTGCAAATAATAGTCATAATATTAATTGTACGCATATTTAGTTAAAGTATTTTTCTTCAAAATAATCCTTAAACGATTGACAGAGATAAAACAGTGCTAGTCAACTGCTCGCTAAACACTCATAATCAGTTGTTCATTCTACCAGCCAGTGTATTTTTTTTTTCTATCTTGTAAATCATATTTGGAATTCTTTTTCGTGTTGCTCGCTTTATATGCAATTTATGCATTTACTTGCTCAAATATTCCCTATATTGAAGATTATTAAATTCTTTGTGCTACGCAGTCTGTTTGACCGTTGCAAAGATTAAAATAAAAACACCAAACATACACATTCATATTCAGAGCATTCGAGAGCTGAAAGCTGAAGTAAATTATATTTGTCCATGTGCAGAAAATGTATCAAGGCTTCAAAAAGAGATTTGAAAAGACTGAAAGAATAACCTACTGCACGACTACAGAGAAACACAAATAGAAATAATGCCGAATGATACAAGTACAACGAATCTTCTCAAAGGGAGCTTAGTTTTTCGCAATTCAGAAATTGAATATCATTCGAAATGTCTATTTATATTATTAGTGCATTTACAGACTTTTATTTTTTATGAGCGGTACCACAGGTAGAAAAAAGCCGATTAGTAAAAGTGCAACAATGGGTAATATGCCGTGATGATATATTTATTTATTTTATTTTAGTAAAAGTCACGTTGTATAATTAGATACGAGGTATGACAACTTCCTAATTTTAAAAATCTGGTGTGGCCAACACAATACCCCCCGCCATGTACCGTTCGAGTCATTGACATATTACATAAATGGACCCAACGTAGAGAGAGAGGAATTGACGCTCACCTTAGAAAAGGAAAGATAGATAAGCGGGGCAACGTCAAACAAGAACATTGTTGCGGTCTGTTGTTTTGTTTGCTGGTCTGACAGTAGTGACAGCTAGTAAAAGTGCAATATATTTCCTCAGAATATTAGTAAAAATAATATTCATATCTCTAACTAAGAGTTAGTTACAATACAAAGTAAGTAATTTTGATTTAATGTGAAATAAATATAATTTCAATGTAGTTTGCTGGTAATTCAGGTTATGTTCTGTCATTCATGCTATGCATATAAGTGTGATTTCATTTATATTTCAGAATTCTTTTAAAATGGTAATATCATGCAGTGCAAATGGACGCACAGTTCGTTATCAAAAAGACATAAAATTTCACAAATGAGTAAATTTCCGAAAGATGAACTGTGAACAGACTGGCTTATTGCAGTTAGAAAACACAATTTCAAGCCATCCAAACATTCTGTGATGCAAAAATCATTTTCAATCGACGGACTATACCTAAAATGTATATAAAAATCGTTTTAAATAAATAATAGCTAAAGCAAAAGTATTTTTCTATATTTGAATGAAATATTTTATGATAAATCGAATATGAACTATATTTTACATTGTCATTTATTATGAATGAGATGAATATTCCTAAGCACTCTTGTGTTATTTTTCATTTTGACTTTGCCCCTAACTTAGCTCTATCCTTTTCTAAGGTGTGCGTCAATGCTTATACAGTAAAGCAGTACCTACGTTGCGTCCATTTATATAATACGTCAATGGTTCGAGTCACAAAAAAGATTAAGCTAATCTTTATTTTTGAGAGGGTCTCGTAGCCGCGTGCCTGAGTGTCATGTCGCAAATCTGGGGAACCAGGTTCAATCCCGACCAACGCCATATTTCTAATTTTAAATGGCACAAAATTTACCCCTGTGGTGCACTCTCCACGCCAGAAATGAGTGCCCGTGAGGTGACGCTTGGTAAGCGCCCACACGATGCAAATATTTCATCATTACCGATATCTATGTACAAAGCAGATTGTCACACCCAGCAATGGGTAATAAGCCGTGATGATATATTTATTTATTTATTTATTTACTTATTTTTGGATTATTGAATTTTGCACTAATTTTGGCAGTATATTTCTTAAAATATAGTCTAATCTAATCTAAGTAACGACATTTTTGATAATAAAATTATTCAATTTTAAATACCTGGATAAAATAAAATTCACTAATCCAAAAATGAGAATTGGCTTAAGCATTTTACTGAATCGTTAATTTTTATTAATCTTAGTACATACCTACATATTTACAAATGCTGGAAACTGTATTTATTTCCTTTCCTATTGTTCTATTTACATTTTTCTTTTTAAAACGTTACTATTATAAATTTGAAATGATTAATTCTTTGACAGTGACATTTATCTGTCAGTTACATACATTTGAATAACTGCCTAGGAGTATTGTTTATTTAAAGCGTAGGCTCCGGGATTTAAATTATAGATAATTTTATAAATTTATCCATAGAATATGTAGAAAAAGTATTCATGCAAATCTGTAGAAAATTTAATAATCTTTAATTTTTATAGTAACATTAATGTCGAAAAAATAATATTAAAAGGTATTTTTCGAAGAAAAACTATTTTGAGCTTCTTGTAAAGTGCCATTTGCGGTTATCCGATTTACACCAAAATTTAATGGGCTCTTTCCATTACAAAAAAAGTTCGAAATACAAGGTTTTCTGAAAGTTAGTATTTGAGTTAGAGTGGAGGATCCACACACACACATACACACATACACACAGACATCATCTTGAAAATGTTAAAATTGGATTCTAGGGACCTTAAAACGTGGTTATTTACCAAAATCTCGATATGCGATTTTTAGCACGATCCCTTACCTACCTTATCAAGGGTAGCGGGAGGTAAAAATATATGAACTAGTCTAGAATGCCGTGAGTATTTTTTAATGTGAAACACAGGATTTGCAATTTGCATAGCAACTAAATGACAGCAATGTATAAGAGCGTTTCATTTAAAATAGAACATAGGCCATCATTGTCAAGTGAATATTATCTGTCAATTAGTGTTGTATTGTTACTCCTAAGTTAAAAATAATGTATACAGTTCAAGAAAAAGTGCAAATAATTCAATGATAGAGTAGCGAGAGGTAAAAATAAAAAGTATTGAGTATAGCGAAGAAAGATGCCCGCAGAGATATGGTTCAATAGAGAGAGAATAAGTTCCTTTAAATACCTGGAAAGTTAAATAAATTGGAATGGACACTGCAAGGAAGAATTCAGAAGCAGAATTGTACAGGAAAGGCAGTATACAATAAAATACAAGATATATTAATAGCTAGACTTATTAATATTGAATTGCAAAATGTCTTATGGATTATTGTACTGCATGCTTACGAAACATGGACATTGCGGAAGGAGAAAAAGTAGTTAGACGGTTTTGAGATGTGGTTGTGGCGACGGTTGGAGAAGATTGGGGTGTGGAACGCTGAAAGGAAAGAGTCAGGAAGGAGGAGATGTTGAGAAGAATAAGAAAAGAAAGAAGAATTTTGAAAGAAATAAGAAAAAGCTAACTGGATTGGACATATTTTAAGGAGGATGGTATACAGAAAATTATAATTGAAAGGAAAATAAATGGGAAAAGGAGAAGAGAACGAAGAAATTTCGAATGTTAAATGAAATTAAGGACAGAATTACGAGAGGCTGAAAAAATTGGTTTGGAGGCAGCATTTCCGTTGAGACCAGACCAAGGACAGATTTTACTAAACGATCTTAAACTGTTAATCTCAAATAAACCCTGGGCCATAAAAATCACAATCCATTTCTATTATATATAAAAATACAAGCATTTAGCTCCAACCTAGTGTCTTTTGATGTTTCACTAAAATATTTTTATTTGAAATTATAGCTCTCAGATTTCATTATAAATTCCCACCGTATTTAATCTTTTTTCGATCAAGTACATCATTAAATTCAAAAAAGCTCCCTTCCTAACTTGTGGTGTATTTGCTGCTATGATAAGTCATACAAGCGTAAAGCTCAAGCTCCACGGTCAGCGAAAGCTCATGCGTGACTGGACAAGCTGAAGGAAGCTCTGCTTTCCATAAACCAACCGGGTGATTGGCTAACAGGAAGCATATTGGGCGGAAAAAGGTTTAAATAACGTGTACTCCTCAGCTTTGCCAGGGAAAAGTCTCAATTCAATTTTCAACAATGTTTACATGACCATTTAATCGTAATATTACGAGGATCACTTTAGAATTATTGAGAATAAGAAAGTTAAGTGGGCCGTGGAAAATAAAATTTGCCCCATCATTATTGGGATTTTCAAGTATCAAGAGATGGCGCTGATCGCATTAAACACTGGTACACTTTTTGTTGACGTGTGTCAACGTAGCATTTCTGTCAAGTGTATTTCTTTAGTTTTCGTATTATTTTCTCATTTATTAGTATTTTTTATTTATAATTCAAGTACGTATAATAGAGTTTTTGTAGTCATATAGTTGTAGTATCATGTAAATGTCAAATGTGTACCACTGTTTGCAGTTCTAATATTTGCCGCTAGTTAGCGTTTTCTTATTTGAAAATCCCAATAAACAGTTATTTATCTGTGATTTGAAATTAAGTTGCAAAAAGTAAGATGTTTAGAACTTATTAGAAATATGGAATTAACCAGAAGCATTTTCGAATCATTATTAAAAGGAACAATACATCTAACATATTTAAAATAAAATAGTTCCGAGCGCTTACTAGGCGTCACCTCACGGGCACACAAATCTGTAAAGTATCATTCACAACAAAAAAAAAATCTGATGTGGCCAGCACCATTACCTTCCGTCAGTTCTATGTATTTTGTACAAATTTCATACGGAAAGTTCCTTGCTAAATTAAATACATATTCTATTTCTTGTACATTACCTTCGGGCAGTTGCATGTATTTTATGCAAATTTCATACAGAAAATTATTATTTTGTGACGTTTTCTAAATACCGTGTAATGTATCTGCAGAAATAAAAGATTTATTATGATTATTATTATTATTATTATTATTATTACTATTATTATTATTATTATTATTATTATTATTATTATTATTATTATTTTTATTATTATTATTATTATTATTATTATTATTATTATTATTATTTCTTGTCCATTACCTTAAAGCAGTTGTATGTATTTTATACAAATTCCATACAGAACGCAAAAGATCCTATATTTCTAGTAAAATTATAAGACAGACACACTATGTCAATTTCACTTGACACTGACATCTTTCAATCAGAATTTTCTTAATATAGTAGCTGTTTCCACAGCTATGGCTACTTTATGAAATTTAATTTCTTTATAATTTTTTAACTCTATATCCATTTAATATTAAGTATAAAATGCAATCAAATCGTATAGAGAATAAAATATTCTTTAATATTTATAATAACATCAAATGTGAAAAAATTATATTTAACATAGTTTTTTCAAGAAAAACTATTAAAATCTTCAAATGATGGTACTTCCGGTTGACCAATTGTAACCAAAATCTAATCAGCTCTTCCTATGGATGTAACGAAGAAGTATACGAAAAAATTATAATTTTTGTAACTGTAGTATTAGAGTTATCGCAGACGAAAATTTTGTTACACACACACATCCACACA
>OY720453.1:4316728-4329228 GCA_963082715.1 Harpalus rubripes | reverse complement strand
TAATAATAGACACTGAATAAAAAATGAAACTGACAGATGTTACATTTGTTTCTATTTGTCAAAAATAATTATCGATCGAAAACTATTATCAATTGAGTTACAGAATAGGGGTGACTATTAATAAATATATTTTTTTTAAATTCTCTTATTAATGTTACTTTCAGAATGCTGTGGTTAACAGAACAATTATTTTGACATATGTCAATATAAAAAATATTCAAATTATGTGCTTTATTCCTCATGTTTATTATTTTAGAATAAAGTAAACCGTGTTAAGAACGATACACTAACGTTATCTGTATATATTAATGAAGAGCATTATATTTTCATTTTATTTTATTTTCATTTTGTAGACTTCAGTATGGTAATAATATTATCGTACAGATTCAGTTATTACTTAATTACCAGCCTACTTTTGTACATGTGAACAATGGATTAATATTCTGAAATCGGTAAATAATTATCTAATATATTTTTAAACATTTAAATAAGTTACAAAAATCTATAAAAGTAAGGATGCCGTAAAGTTTATTCTTTGATTACTAAAAGCTCTTCAATTTTTGCAAAGATTGTTTATTACCTGAAATCATGTATCTTAGAATACACGTAAACCTTCAAAAAATACGAATGGAATAAAATTCCTAACCTACGTTCAACAAAATATTTAAAATCTATTGTCACAATTCACAAAATTGTATATAACCTGTTCTATCCTTTTTTTATATATGACCTACATCTGTATTTCTATATTTCAATCCAAGCACAATACTAAAACTTTCTGAACCGTATAAGCCGTTTATACTATCAACATTGTCCAGACACACTATCCCTTTCAGGATTTCAGAAGAGTTTCAGAATTCAGGACAAATATCACGCCGCAAATATACGTGAAAAACAGAAAAACAATAATAAATGTACTTACATATTTCTGGATAAGCTGGTTAGATTTCCACGAAGATTTTTTCATAAAGACGAGGTTATGAACACTTTAAATGTTTTCAGAAAGTTTTCAGGAAGTCTTCAGATAGTTTAAACACTTACACAATTATAAGCACGCATTTTAAAATAAGTTTATTATGTTTCACAATTGTTTCTGTAACACAAACAATGAATTATTGCAAATGCATTCTGTGAAAATTCTGCTTATAAACATTAATACAAAATGTAGTGTTTAATACTAAAAACAACCGTTTGCATGAAGAGTCTCCACTTGTCTAATCAGGTGATTAATTACTCTATTAAAGACATGTCGTAACTACGTTTGGCATATTTTTCGTTAAAAAATACGGTATATGGAACTGATATTTACACTAAAAGAGTGCGGAAGTTGTATTCTTTGCATTTTTATGTGAATTTATATAAAAGATCAGCTGAAAACTATTTTAAATCTGTAATATTTTATATTTAAAGCTAGTATAAAATTGTTTTATGCAAAACTTTTAATAAATGGTGTGAATTTATAGTTAATTATGGTTTAATACCAGTATTTAAATGGTTAATTAATAGTTATTTATATACCTAGGCACTAAAGTATAATATGAGTAATAAATGGTTTAGTGCTGGGGTATACGGATACATTATATTTTTTCTGTAAAGTTAACTAAAATAGTAGCTGAAGTAAAACTTTACAACCGCTTATGTGAAAATTTAACTATACGTACTCAGCTGTCATACAAGTTTAACAGGTGAGTACGTAAAGTTACATTCTGACAGAGTCTGTAAAGTATTACTTTAACAACTATTTTGACTAACTTTGCGGAGTGATATCGTTTACTTTAGTGTCTACTTCGGAAAAATGTATATTAATGAAACACAACACAAAACTCGGGGTCTCGCGGCCGCGTGCCTGAGTGTTAGGTCGCGAATCTGGGGATTCCGACTGACGCCAAATATTTCCAATTTTAAATGGCACAAAATTGACCCCTGTGCTGCACTCTCCACGCCAGCAATGAGTGTCCGTGAGGTGACGCCTGGTAAGCGCCCGCACGGTGCAAATATATCATCATTACCGATATCTGTGTACAAAGCAGATTGGCACACCCAACAATGGGTAATAAGCCGTGATGATATATTTATTTATTTATTTATTTACAACACAAAACTAATTTCTTAAATTAGTTTTATTTATTATTTGTTTAAACAAATTATCAAGTAGATAATATTGTTTAAGTGGGGGTATTTATTTACGCGGACGTCCAATGTGTAAATGACCAAAGAAATAAATAATTAATTGCGTAGGCTTCCACAGTCTGAGTCATGAGAAATATTCGTTTTCCGGGAATGGACTGTGTCATATTTTGAGTCAGAGCTCAACGATTCGCCCGCAGTCGTATGGGGCATCTTCAAGAGCAAGGGGGATAGTACTGTCTTAAACAAGGTTACCCGACGCGTCAACCACGCTAGAGGCCGAGTTTAAGCAACAAGAGGGGGAGACTCAGTTTACAGGGAAACTTTAGAAATATGGAAACATCCTAATAACATCAATCGGGATGATGGCTATATTTCTTGAGTCACATGTGGAAACCGGTGATTCTCGGAACACGACACGCCCAATCTACCATTACGTACCCGATTCCCATTGATCCTCATTAGCTTTGCTCGTCTACCGTATCTTTAGATTAGTATATAACTGTCTTCTCGGCCTTGCTTTCATCACTTGGTTTATTTGGCCTCTAGCGTGGTTTACACGTCGGGTAACCTTGTAAACTGAGTCTCCCCCTCTTGTTGCTTAAACTCGGCCTCTAGCGTGATTGACACGTCGGGTAACCTTGTTTAAGACAGTACTATCCCTCTTGCTCCTGAAGATGCCCCATACGACTGCGGGCGAAACGTTGAGCTCTGACTCAAAATATGACACAGTCCATTCCCGGAAAACGAATATTTCTCAAATAAATAATTGTTCGATATGAATACAGGAAGAATCTAACTGAGAGTAATAGTATAGATATCTGTAAAAAATCTGCCCTGTAATACAGTACAAATGTGTTTAAATAATGTAAAACTCCCAACGAATCTACGTTCATGAATATTCAACCACTTATTTGAAATGCAAAGCACGAGTGGACGGTTCGCCACGTGTACAATTATTACTAGTTAACTGTTACATGCACACGTGGATAAACACCTGAAGATCATGAATTCAACTATTGAAAAGCAATCATTCACACAAGAAATCTCATTTATTAAGCCCGTTTAACATTTGATCATAGATTACTATCAAATTGGCAATCAATTGGTTTCATTGGAATATTGGAAACAAATGTCATTGTAGACTTGTTTTAAACAATCATAAATTTTTAACAAAACTACGACAAACTTTTTGTTAAAACCTCGATTGTGGTGTAAAATAAATAATCGAGATAAAAAATTTGCACATCTTGAATTTCTGTGCGGATTGCCTCCTTTAGAGTTTGCAGAGTTTCCTCAGCTTTGAGATTACTCCACAGAAAAAATCCGGTGTGGCCAGCACATAACCTCTCGCCCAATATTTTACCTGGTTTTACGCATAAAATAAAAAATATTTTTAAATACAAATACATATATTCATGTCTCCCTACAAAATAATTCTCACATATATTTGCAAAATCTATGGGATATTTTAATATAAATTATGAACAATACATACACTTTCTTTATATTCAATATCCTGAAATTTCCTTTTCTTTTTCTTTATATTCGTCATTTTTTGCAAATTCCATTATATTCTTTTTTACGTATATACCTTTGCGTTGTTGACTTTTTTTTTATTTTCATAATGATGTACAAATATTTTTGACAGTGTGGCATAAAAATATTTTTGACAGTGACATTTATGTGTCAATTACAAACATTTGAATTTCTTGCCTTGAAGTAGTTTGATCTGAGATTTTTTACATCAAATTATTTTATATGCATTTTTTACCTTCCGTCACCTTTAGGTAAGGAAGGTATTGTCTTTGGTCAAAAAATTCGGTGGTGAGTTTTTGATGAATAAGCACGTTTTAAGGTCCCTAGAATACGATTTTACTATTTTTACGATGATGTCTGTATGTGTGTGTGTGTGTGTGTGTATGTATGTGTGTCTGTGTGTGTGTGTGTGTGTGTGTGTGTGTGTGTGTGTGTGTGTGTGTGTGTGTGTGTGTAACAAAATTTTCGTCTACGATAACTCTAAAACTACAATCTCAAAAATTATAATTCTTTCGTATTCCTCTTCGTTGCATCCATATGAAGAGCTGATTAGATTTTGGTTATAATTGGTCAACCGGAAGTACCCTTATTTGAAGATTTTAACAGTTTTTCTTGAAAAAACGATGTTAAAAATCATTTTTTTACATTTAATGTTATTATAAATATTAAAGATCATTGTATTCTCTATACGATTTGACTGCATTTTATACTTTATATTAAATGGATATAGAGTTAAAAAATTATAAAGAAATTAAATTTCATAAAGTAGATATAGCTATGAAAACAGCTACTATATTATGAAAATTCTGATTGAAAGATGTCAGTGTCAATTGACATATTCGTAGTATATTTGTGTTATATTATAATTTTACTGGAAATTTAGGATTTTTTGCTCGAAACTTTCTGTATGGAATTTGTATAAAGTACATACAACTGTCGACAGGTAATGTACGTATAAGAAATTTATAATCTTTTACAAGGAACTTTCTGTATAGTATTTTATAGAAAATACATAGGCATTTACGATGAAAATTCTACCGGTAGATACCTCATCTACCGACTGTGTTCGAAAACACGACTGGTAAAAAGTTACCGTGTTCGAAAATTGTACAATATCTACCAGATCCATCTACCGGATTCATGAAGAATCTAATCTCAAAAAAAAGGTAGTGATGCAAAGCGAAGTGCACGCGCTAGAAGTGGAAATGTGTTCAAAGTATGACTCTGCTCAGTTTGTTAACTACATCAAATTTCTAGCCTGTTTCAAATTTTTAAATTTTTTTATAGGTTATGGATCTCCCTGTTTACAACTTGCGTTCTTAAAATATTGATTCCGGTAGTTATAAGATGATAAACAGCTCTTTACTGGTAACAGTTCACCGGTAGAATTTTCGTAAATGCCTCATATAACTGACGGAAGGTAATGTGCTGGCCACATCAGATTTTTTATTTCTAAATCTATAGAAGACATAATAATGAATTTATATTTTTCGAATAAAGAATTTAACCTTCTTTAATATATCTTAAGTTGTTGGACGGGAACCATAATGTAGAGTAAATAATTTGTTGAAAGGCCTTTAGGTTCCAAGTTCTTTATTTATATAAACATTTAAATATTAGGACGTTTCGGGCGAACATCCGCCTATCATCAGCTGTGCGCACAGTTGCTAGTATGGGCACCATGCCCATTTTTTATAATATTTATATTAACCAGCATTCCGCTTACATTTATAATTTATAACTGTGTATATTTTTTACAACTTCATGTCATACATTTAATGACAATTTAACAGTTAGCTGATGATGGGCGGATGTTCGCCCGAAACGTCCTAATATTTAAATGTTTATATAAATAAAGAACTTGGAACCTAAAGGCCTTTCAACAAATTATTCGTTCTTTAATATAAGTATTTACATAAATTTTTGATAAATAATATTTAGATAATTTTTTCTTGTAACTACTACTTCCGGTTGTCCAATTGTTACCAAAACTTAATCAACTCTTCCCATTATTGTTAGACTGAGGAATCCGTAGTTGAAAATGTCTTTAGTCTTACACACACTCAGACACTCCCAGTCACACTCACACACACACACACACATACACACACACACTCACACTCGCACACACACACACACACACACACACACACACACACACTCACACAAACACAAACACACACACACACACACAAACACACACACACACACACACACACATACATATATATATATATATATATATATATATATATATATATATATATATATATATATATATATCCACACGCACGGACATCATCGTAAAAATGTTATAATCGGATTCTGGGGACCTTAAAACGAGCTTATTCATTAAAATCTGGATATGCGATTTTCAGCATGAATTCAATACCTCTATTAGCGAGAGGTAAAATGTCGCACGGTGTTAAATCTGGCGAGTGTGCGGGCCAAGGAATATTGCTTCTCAGGGAAATCAAAAACCCAGAGAACATTGATGCTGTGTGAGCCGTAGCCCCATCTCGCGAAAACCAGACATTTTACAGGCCAAGTCCTTCAAGAACTAGGGCAAAAAAATTCGGAATAGGCTCACGCACCGCCAGAATTGATGGTAACTATACCTGATTTCCTTGCGTCGATGTTTTCGGATGTACGAGCAGTCTATGGTTGTTTACGTCCTTTCTTGACAACAGATCCAGTGGCAACAGACCCGTTTTCGCCAATTTAGGCTTCCACGGCAAAAGCATGCTACACCCTTTATAAACAACTAAGGGTAGAATTATTTTCGGACGAAGCAACAAAGGACGTAACATCATAGCCGCCGTGGATAAAGTCCCCATCCTCCCCTTCTAGCTGTTTATGACTAGATAAAACTGCTGAGCAAATAAAAGCAAGAATGTTGCAAACTTGATATCGGAAGAAATTAAAAAGTTTCGCCACAAAGGGACGACACGGAGGACTTTTTACCCTTGTTGGTATATTATACGCAGGATATGCAATCTGCAGTCAGGATAATGTTTCCTCCCTGCTACATACGTTACTAACACGTGAAATATACAGGACAACTTAGCATAAAAGTTAAAAAGTTGTATCACATAATATACTTAACAGGGAGAATGGGAAAACTCTGTAATGGACCGCAAAAGAATATGCAACAAATAATATATACATGTACTTTACATTTATATATCTTGTGAATAAATAGGCTACAGTTAATAGCAACATTCTAAGGATTTTAATGAAACGATAAAACTGTTCTCAATAAATTATAAACAATAGTTATTTGTTAAGAGCGCAAAATGGGATATTGTCGATTGAGGTTGTTGCAACAACCTCGAAATCGACAATGTTTATTAGCGCTCGAAACACAAAAAAGTTTTTTTCTACAGTCGTCACAATGTGGTTCTCCACAATAACATTTTCTTTTTCAAGTACTTTAAACTAGTGCAGTGAAAAGGTCGATGTTCATTGGGAGAGTTCACGCCAAACTTTTGCAGGTGGCATCACAATTGTTCACATAATTTATTTTATATTTAATCTTAATTTAAAAGGGGCCAAGTCGAATTTCATCCGGGCCGCCGCCTAAAGTGGTTCCAAATAAATAAAAATTGTGCAGGCAATGATGCCGTTTCATATTATTATTTGACCGTGCCTAAATGTATTTAATTTTTCTCCTTTTAAATAACATTGGGTTTTGACACTTTTTAGAACAGTTTTTTACTTATTTGTGCGATGTAAAGGATGTATTGTAATGGCGAAAAATTTCGGTTTTCAGATTTCAACGGAAATATCCATTTTGACCATCCCTGAATCCATTTTGACTAATTTCGTCGTGACGTCTGTACGTACGTACGTATCTCACATAATTCAAAAACGGTAAGCCGTACAAAGTTGAATTTTTGTATTTAGGACTGCTATAACATCTAGTTGTGCACCTGCCTTTTTGGTCATTACATAATTTCCAGAAATGGTACTCTGTTTGAAGCCTATAATAGATTTTAATGAAAAACTATTTTAAAATATAATCCAAAACTTTTCAAATTTGGTATATAAGACTTTTATGTCAATTGGAATAACACAGTAGATTTTGGTTAAAACAGGCTAACCGGAAGTGATATATTACCTGAAGTTAACAGTTTTTTTTAATAAAATTGATTTTAGAAATAAATGCTTCAAATAAGAGTTTTAGAGAGTTAAATTCTGCGTCTAGCACATCAAGTATTATTAAATTAGCTTTTTGTATAAGCGAGATATATAAATTTAAAACTTATATTCTTTTTTGTTTTTGTAATGAAGCTTGCTATGGATTAGGACAAAAAATAACAAAAAAATAACAAAATAGATGTTAATGTCAAATTACGTCAAATACGTGCAATTTTATAATTGGGTCTATTCCTACTTCATATTGATTTTGCGTACTAGGAAGTCGTGGGGTGTCCACATCAAATTTTTGTCAAAGTTAATAAGGACAAAAAATCCACTCAATATTGGAGTATATACTAGAGTGACCTTAGAATATGTGGACAAAATTTAAAATCCCAATTGTGTTATTCTAGTATGCATCCCAATATCGAGTGTATTTTTTAAACCTCATATTGGCTTGAAAAAAATAAAATTCCGAAACTTATCAAAACCCAATGTTATTTAAATGGGAAAATTTAAGTGCATTTAGGCACGGATTAATATTAAGTTGAATCATTGCCAGCACAATTTTTATTTACTTATATGGAACCATTTTAGGGGGGCCGATTAAAATTCGACTTGACCCCTTTTAAGGTCCACCCTAATATTCATACATAAAAAATGTTTTTAGTTAGTGTATATTGATGGTTTTAAATCTCGCATTATCAATATGACTTCTGGTATACCCCAAGGATTACAATTTGGATCCCCTACTTTTCAATTAGCCCTCAAATATGACGTGAAGAGAGCTCTATAAGAGTCAAATTTGTTCTATATGAAATTTTTTTAAAAATTTTGAATCCTGATCGTTAAAACTAAAACCGTTTCTTTATCAAATTCAGCCAAGATTCGGGCACACCCAGAAATAAATAATAAGTCTTTTGCTACATTTATTTATAAAATAAATAAAACAAAAAAAAACTGTTACAATAAAAATGACAATGATGCAGGATAGGTAATGAAATTGTATCTCGTGGAAATGTGTGGAAATAGGTTTTCAATTTCAAATAACAATTACCCCGTTCTATTTCGAATTAAATTGTGAAAACAGCAGGACAAATATTTGCTTTGGGGATATTTATTTATTACACATGTGTTGATTCATGTGAGTAAATACCATTGGATAATTTATTCATTTGAGACTAGGAACCGAACATTGAGCATTCGTGGTCCTGCATAATACGTGGATCGATAATCAACGCAATACGTAGCAATTCCCTGCTATGGCTACGAATAAAATTCATATTTAAATCAGTCACAAAACGATACAATATTGCTGTAGTATGCCAGCAAACTACGCATATATACAAATGTAAATATGCGAACGTGCTCTACTGCAGAGCTAAATGCACCCATTCAGTTAAATATTCAGCTGCAACTGTTTGGAAAATTTCTATAACGCACGTACGCTGCCATATTTTTACACAACCGCAGAATATGCAGCGAGTAATATTAAATAAATATCGCGCATACCGAAAAATAAATATATAATCAGAATTGCATCGATAAAATATGCAAGTTAGTATATGAAGAAAGGAAGACTTGAAGGTTACGTCGGAATGAGTGTGAATGAAGTGCGAGGCTTTTTTTACTTTTCGTCATACCTTTAGGTAAGGAAGATATTGTTTATGGTCAAAAAATTCGATGGTGAGTGGTACTTAATTTGGAGCTCTTAACAGATTTTCGAGGAAAAACATAATAAAATATAATCTAAAATTTGATATTACAGACTTTTATATTTATTGGAACAACAAATTAGATTATGTTTACAAACGATCAACTGGAAGCGAAAGCTCATTGCTATTTCAAACATGGAATTGACGGGAGGTCATGTGTTGATCACATCAGATTTTTACCTTCCGTCACCTTTAGGTAAGGAAGGTATTGTCTTTGGTCAAAAATTTCGGTGGTGAGTTTTTAATGAATAAGCACGTTTTAAGGTCCCTAGAATACGATTTTACTATTTTTACGATGATGTCTGTATGTATGTATGTATGTATGTATGTATGTATGTATGTATGTATGTATGTATGTATGTATGTATGTATGTATGTATGTATGTATGTATGTATGTATGTATGTATGTATGTATGTATGTATGTATGTATGTATGTATGTATGTATGTATGTATGTATGTATGTATGTATGTATGTATGTATGTATGTATGTATGTATGTATGTATGTATGTATGTATGTATGTATGTATGTATGTATGTATGTATGTATGTATGTATGTATGTATGTATGTATGTATGTATGTATGTATGTATGTATGTATGTATGTATGTATGTATGTATGTATGTATGTATGTATGTATGTATGTATGTATGTATGTATGTATGTATGTATGTATGTATGTATGTATGTATGTATGTATGTATGTATGTATGTATGTATGTATGTATGTATGTATGTATGTATGTATGTATGTATGTATGTATGTATGTATGTATGTATGTATGTATGTATGTATGTATGTATGTATGTATGTATGTATGTATGTATGTATGTATGTATGTATGTATGTATGTATGTATGTATGTATGTATGTATGTATGTATGTATGTATGTATGTATGTATGTATGTATGTATGTATGTATGTATGTATGTATGTATGTATGTATGTATGTATGTATGTATGTATGTATGTATGTATGTATGTATGTATGTATGTATGTATGTATGTATGTATGTATGTATGTATGTATGTATGTATGTATGTATGTATGTATGTATGTATGTATGTATGTATGTATGTATGTATGTATGTATGTATGTATGTATGTATGTATGTATGTATGTATGTATGTATGTATGTATGTATGTATGTATGTATGTATGTATGTATGTATGTATGTATGTATGTATGTATGTATGTATGTATGTATGTATGTATGTATGTATGTATGTATGTATGTATGTATGTATGTATGTATGTATGTATGTATGTATGTATGTATGTATGTATGTATGTATGTATGTATGTATGTATGTATGTATGTATGTATGTATGTATGTATGTATGTATGTATGTATGTATGTATGTATGTATGTATGTATGTATGTATGTATGTATGTATGTATGTATGTATGTATGTATGTATGTATGTATGTATGTATGTATGTATGTATGTATGTATGTATGTATGTATGTATGTATGTATGTATGTATGTATGTATGTATGTATGTATGTATGTATGTATGTATGTATGTATGTATGTATGTATGTATGTATGTATGTATGTATGTATGTATGTATGTATGTATGTATGTATGTATGTATGTATGTATGTATGTATGTATGTATGTATGTATGTATGTATGTATGTATGTATGTATGTATGTATGTATGTATGTATGTATGTATGTATGTATGTATGTATGTATGTATGTATGTATGTATGTATGTATGTATGTATGTATGTATGTATGTATGTATGTATGTATGTATGTATGTATGTATGTATGTATGTATGTATGTATGTATGTATGTATGTATGTATGTATGTATGTATGTATGTATGTATGTATGTATGTATGTATGTATGTATGTATGTATGTATGTATGTATGTATGTATGTATGTATGTATGTATGTATGTATGTATGTATGTATGTATGTATGTATGTATGTATGTATGTATGTATGTATGTATGTATGTATGTATGTATGTATGTATGTATGTATGTATGTATGTATGTATGTATGTATGTATGTATGTATGTATGTATGTATGTATGTATGTATGTATGTATGTATGTATGTATGTATGTATGTATGTATGTATGTATGTATGTATGTATGTATGTATGTATGTATGTATGTATGTATGTATGTATGTATGTATGTATGTATGTATGTATGTATGTATGTATGTATGTATGTATGTATGTATGTATGTATGTATGTATGTATGTATGTATGTATGTATGTATGTATGTATGTATGTATGTATGTATGTATGTATGTATGTATGTATGTATGTATGTATGTATGTATGTATGTATGTATGTATGTATGTATGTATGTATGTATGTATGTATGTATGTATGTATGTATGTATGTATGTATGTATGTATGTATGTATGTATGTATGTATGTATGTATGTATGTATGTATGTATGTATGTATGTATGTATGTATGTATGTATGTATGTATGTATGTATGTATGTATGTATGTATGTATGTATGTATGTATGTATGTATGTATGTATGTATGTATGTATGTATGTATGTATGTATGTATGTATGTATGTATGTATGTATGTATGTATGTATGTATGTATGTATGTATGTATGTATGTATGTATGTATGTATGTATGTATGTATGTATGTATGTATGTATGTATGTATGTATGTATGTATGTATGTATGTATGTATGTATGTATGTATGTATGTATGTATGTATGTATGTATGTATGTATGTATGTATGTATGTATGTATGTATGTATGTATGTATGTATGTATGTATGTATGTATGTATGTATGTATGTATGTATGTATGTATGTATGTATGTATGTATGTATGTATGTATGTATGTATGTATGTATGTATGTATGTATGTATGTATGTATGTATGTATGTATGTATGTATGTATGTATGTATGTATGTATGTATGTATGTATGTATGTATGTATGTATGTA